>JANBXA010000369.1:2162500-2295000 GCA_030556225.1 Cricetiscus sungorus | reverse complement strand
GTTTGGCTGATGGTTCAGGCTTCTCATTAGCTAGCTCTCTCTCTTAAGCATTAATTCATTTGTGTTAGTCTGTGTATCTCTACACTCCACATGGTCTTGTCTTACGGGAGAATGTCCAGGCTTCCTCTCTTCCCTGCAGCTACCTGGCTTCTCCCTCTCCCTCCACTCTCTGAGTTCTGTTCCCAGAATTCTCCTGGTAGCCCCACCTATACTTTTGCCTGGCTACTGGGCAGTCAGCATTAACTCATCAACCATTATGAGAAACACATATTCACAGCATACAGAAGGACCTCCCCCATCAAGCTGTCACAGAAGCCTCCTGTGTCCCTCTTTCTTTCTCAACTGTGAGTCTGCAGACATCAATAGCTACTGTAAAAGAAGCTTCCCTGCCCTTCATGCTCAGCAGAGGCATGGATTGTGGACCTCCACAGGGTTTCTGGCAACAGCACAGGCACCCACATGGCCCTCTGCTGTAGCACCATCTTAGCCTCCAGTGGTTGCACAAGCCAAGGACATCAACACGGCCTCAGGTGGCAGCACGAGTCACTCACATCAACGTGGCCCCCAGCAGCTACATGGCTTCAGGATATGGCACAAACCTTGGAAAATCACTTGGCCTGTGCTGGTAACAGAGGCCATGACATCAGCATGTTCTCTGGCTGCATCAGGACCACAGATATCTCAGTGGCATCATGGTTCATGGGTACCGACACAGCTGCAGCACAGACCATGGACATTTCTCCAATTCCATGAGGGTTTTTTTGGGGGAAGGGAATACTTGGCACCCCTAAAGGGGATGCAGAAGCATCTAGAAGCAAGATTCCCTAGGACGGATCATACCCTTGAGGATCATGCTGGCTTGCATACACACAGTCCTGACCATCCCTGACTTGTTTGCTGGGTTCATCAACTGATGTTCAACTTCAGGTCTGTTTGTGTGCACCAGAGATTTGGTCACATAAACACTGAATACCCCAAATCCCTCAAAAAGAAGGCTCTCTTGCAAGAACTTGTAGCTTTGTAATGATTTGTAAGAATGAAGCTCCATTGTTGTCTGTCCAAAACCAATGTTGTCATCAATTCCTGCACACACACACACACACACACACACACACACACACACACACACACACTGGACTGGCTGTTCAGAATGAACAGAGCTACATGCCACACTGGTAGAGTCGGCATGGACACAGCCTTGCCACGAGGCTGTACATGGCCCCAACATCACCATCCACCCACATGGCCTCGTACAGAAGGACTTAGTGAGTAAAATGAGACAAAGGACAAAGCGTCAGTCAAGGCCAGAGGAGACCATGCCCCAGCTTGACTCGGGGGCTGGGAGCAATAGAGGTTTCAACAGCAAGGGGTCTGAGAAGGTCATTCCACATCTATCAGTGAAAGAGCGGTGTGAATTTCTAAGCAGCGACGTCTGGAAGATCAAAACTACCACACATCAATCACCAGGAAGCTCTCTGCTCGTTACATGCAATCATACTTAGTTATTAATAGACGCAGGCTCGACACCGGCATTCTGCATGCTCATCCCGAGGTGCGCAAGGGACTCTGCTGGCATTTAGATAGTCATTTTCATCAGCGTCTTCCACAGATTGACCGATCTGACCCCAAAACCTCACGCTGTCACTCATCATAAGTGAATTTATCAACATGTACGTAATCAGAATACACAGGAGAGCCTGAGCTGTTTGCATATGGAATTACTTCACTGTTCACGCTTCAAAAAAATTCAATTTTGCATAATAAATAATGATAAGGGCCAGTTGACAATTATCTAGATGGGAATATTACGTGGAAATGATTGGAATTTCAATGGGCTGGGGGGAGATCTGTCTGGAGGCTGCCTAAGTAATCAGCCTCTGTGGCTGACTCCCTCCATTGTCGGGCACACAAAGCTCCCACCGACCCTCCCGCTGCAGGCTGCAGAACGCACCCTGCAAATTGGCACGTACCCTATTAGTAATTTCCTCCTGTGACACAGGCTTAGATGCACAGTCAGTCGAATATGAAAATTAATTAGGCTATTATTTTAATGCAGAAGAACAGAAGATTATCTGGGGAAAAAAATCTCCTACACGCACTCACACAAACACACACGCTCACACACCTCAAACAAATGTGTAACTGGGTCTGCCTTCTCCAGAAGACCCTGCCATTTACCACAGGCCTGCTCCAAGGTGCAGTGTTTCCCCTCAGCTTCTGAGTGACTCAGAAACGGAATAATCACCTCAAAGGAAAAAAAAAATGAGGACAAAGCTCATTCTTGATTTTTCCAAGAGAGCACAGTGCAATGTGGCTTGATTGCAAGGCTTGGCGGAGTATTGTGACTCTCACTAATTACACTTCATGCTGCATTTCTAAGCTAGTCATTGTGTCCGTGAAAGGATGCCGGGAGATAACACGTCTCCTTGCTACTTTGCACCCTGTCAAGATACAAAGCCACACGGGAGAGGTGTACCTGCTCAGAGGTGCTCATTTTGACCAAGCCTCAGCTTGTGGCCCTGTGACCCAGGGCCTCCTGTAGCTGATGGTCAACGTGCATTGTTAATTACAAAATAAATGAAGTTAGGAATGATGACACAGGCTTCTACAGGCTGAGACAGGAAAAGGGAAAGTTCAAAGCTAACCTGGGCGACACAGGAAGACCCTGTCTCAAAAGGAACAAATACAGGGAGGCAAGATGGCTCAGGAGGTGTGGGGGGCACTAGTCATCAAGCCTGACAACCTGGGTTTTGATTCCTAGGACCCACATCATGGAAAGAGAAGATCAACTACAAATAGTTGCCCTCTGACCTCCACATGTGTGCTATAGCGTGTGTGTGTGTGTGTGTGTGTGTGTGTGTGTGTGTGTGCCACGCATGCATATATACATAAACATATAAAGTTAAAAATGTTTAAAGACCATCAAGTATCAGGGAACCAGACATACAAACAGAAACACCCTGCAATTTCCCCATAAATATGCCACCCTGAAGACTGCTTGGCCTATGTATGTCTCCCAGCTGCTACAGCTCTAGACCTGGATCAGCAGGTCCTGCAAGACTTCCCACAACCCTGGGTTCTTTGACGGCAGCCACTCTACTGTTGTAAGCTTTCAGTTTATGAGCTAAAATCTGCACTTCACATCCTGTGGTTAAAGGGGAAGGTTCAGAAAGCCTGTCTACCAACAAATGTGAAATGTGTGTAAAGTAGGCAGCTTCTTTACAGAAGTCAAGAAAGGGGGGAGAGAGATGGGGAGACTGAGAGAAAGAAAGAGAGGGAGAGATGGTAAAAGCAGACAAAGAGAGGGGGCATAAATAGACAAAGAAAGAAATCAACAAAGGGGGTAGGTATAAAGAGAGGCACACAGAAAAACAGAGACATGGAAAGAAAGAGACAGAAACAGACAGGGAAAAGATGGAAAAAGAGAGAGATTATAAACCACAGGGGCAGCCGAGAGTCCCCGGTGTCGGTGATGTGGTCCAGAGAACAAAATCACACAGTAGAACAACCAGGTCAAACAGATGCAAGCCACCAGGACACTCTGAAAAAGAGCTGGCCCTGCCTGTTCGCAATGTCAGTCCACAAGAGGTAGAAAAAAGAAGTCTTGGGACCCAGCCTAGAAGAAGGGTAACAAAGATCCACAGAGGTAATACACATGGGGGTCCCTTTTTTCACTTTGCAAAGAGCCACAAAGGAAACAATCAAGCCGCCAGCAGACCTTGGTGTGTGTTGCACTGTAACTACATTAAAGCTGTGCTTTGGCCAGTGTACAGGGGGAGCTGTCCTCAGGATAGACCAACTGAAGTGGTCACGCCTACCGCCTTGCCGGCATCTCGCTCTTAGATGAACCGGTAGAGAGAGAGTATAGCCAACCAGTCACCGTGTAATGTTGCACACCTTTCAACCCACTAATCAGGATGCAGAGGCAGGTGGATCCCTGTGACATCAAAGCCAGCTTACGTGACGTATCGAGTTCCAAGCCATGCAGGTTTAAATGATGAGACCAAGTCCATAAAGTGTACACCCCCAAAGGTAAACATACACGTTCACTCACATTGTATACCTGGGAACACACACTCAACAACAATAGAGAAAGAAAGAATAAAACAACCACAGTATGGGAGCTGGTGGGCATGGCCTGCACTGTGAGGTCATGGGTGATGAAGGATGGGAGCTATGGGCGTGGCCTGCACTGTGAGGTCACAGGTGACTAAGGATGGGACCTATGGGCGTGGCCTGTACTGCGAGGTCACAGGTGACTAAGGATGGGAGCTGGTGGGCGTGGCCTGCACTGTGAGGTCACAGGTGACTAAGGATGGGAGCTGGTGGGCGTGGCCTGCACTGTGAGGTCATAGGTGGCTAAGGATGGGAGCTGGTGGGCATGGCTTGCACTGTGAGGTCACCCGTGATGAAGGATGGGAGCTATGGGCGTGGCCTGCACTGTGAGGTCACGGGTGATGAAGGATGGGAGCTGGTGGGCGTGGCCTGCACTGTGAGGTCACAGGTGACAGTGACAGGCTGCAGATTGCACTATTTTGAAGCTAGGTTGTTTTTTTTTTTAATGCAATAAAAGAATGCAAATGAAGGTTAAAATGGAGGTAATTCAAAGTGGATTAGGAAGAAAATCCTTCAGCAAGGATTGTAATCTGAGAGGACAGGTCGCCAGCTAGAAACGGGCTCTTGATTTGTTTTTGCGGAACAGGGTTCTTCCGTGTAGCCAGTCTGGCCTTGAACTCCTGAATCTCCTGTCCTTCTCTCCAGCTATACACAAGCGCTGGGTCTGTGAGTGTGCCTCACCACACCTGGCTGCCATCTGTAGACTGGAATAAGGTGTCTGTTGAGTTCTTTGGCCTATTTTTGTTTGTTTGCTTGCTTGCTTTGCGAAAATATCTTTCTATGTAGCTCTGGATAGACTTGAACTTGAAGCAATCCTTCTGCTGGGATCACAGACTTGGAAGCAAAATGAGATTGTTTCAGACATATTGACAAAGATGAGGGTGCATGTGCCTGTCTCAAGGCCTTAGCACACTCAGAAAACGGGCTGATCCCACAGTTTACTGTAACAGAATAAAATAAACAAAGAAAGAAAACATAAGGAACCACACGAAACATAATCACACAGGAAAAGAATGCAGGCACCCAGTACCACAATTCATGCAACAGAATTTATAATCCCAGTTGGTCAGGAACATGTCTGCAGCCCAGGAATTTGAAACTAACCTGGACTACATAGCCCCTCTGAAAAGCCAAGCAAACACACCAGATGCCCATGTAATTAGAGCTCAACCTGAAACTTTAAAAAAGACAGCTTATAAGAGCACACCTAAAATAAAAGTACCTTCTGAAACTGTAAAGGAGAGACGGCTAGGCGGCTAAGAGTACTTACTGTTCTTGCAGCGGGTCCTGCACCATCGTCAGGTGGATCACAAGCACCTGTTAACTCCAGCTCCAGGGGATCTGGCGCCCTCTTCTGGTCTCCACAGACACCTACACTCAAGTAGAGACTCAAACGGACACATAATTAACAATCAAATAATTTTTTAAAGATTGGAAGCAAAGAGATGCAGAAGATGATTAGACTAGACAAGAAAAGAAGGTAGTGGCCTGAGAGTTTGGGAAACGATTGCTTCTCTCCCCAGACCTTTTGCATGAGAGAAGTAAATTCATGATGCCACGAGACCAGAGCTCAAATCAAACCCAGCTTTTGGCAAAAAAAGAAAAAAAAAAGAAGAAGAAGAAGGTTGGTATCCTAAGAAGCAAGCCAGACTTGAAATTGAATCAGAAAAATGGTGTCTATACACACGCTGTGTTGATGAGACAGCGGACCGTAGCAACACACATTCAGAACAACACGTGGTTAGAAATGAACCGCAGGGCAGGGAAACCCCAGGCAGCATAAGCTCTCCGGGGCTCTAGATGCCCAGAGGAGACGTCTGAGGGCTTGGCTTTGTTAGGACAAGACTACAGGAAAAGGAAAGCTGTGTCTGTGAGTGTGCTGTGTACATGTTTGTTTATGCGGTATGTGTGTGTGTGTGTGTGTGTGTGTGTGTGTGTGTGTGTGTGTCTGTGTGCATCTTTGTAGTTAGTGTGTGCGTCTGTGAGTTGTGTGTATCTGCACACAATGTGTGTCCAGGTGACCATGTCATGTGTGTGTGTGTGTGTGAGAGAGAGAGAGAGAGAGGTATGTGTGTGAAAGAGAGAGGG
The DNA here is from genome assembly GCA_030556225.1 of Cricetiscus sungorus. Lineage (NCBI taxonomy): Eukaryota > Metazoa > Chordata > Mammalia > Rodentia > Cricetidae > Cricetiscus > Cricetiscus sungorus. The sequence goes on along the minus strand of JANBXA010000369.1, from coordinate 2,288,796 downwards.
GTGTGTGTGTATGTGTGTGTGCATGTGCAGTGTGTGTGTGTGTGTGTGTGTGTGTGTGTGTGTGTGTGTGTGGCTGTGTGCAGTGTGTGCCCACGCATCTCTGTGTGTCCCCTGTACATGCACATGCACATGCACACAGAAGGCGGAGTGGGCATTGGCAGCCTGGGGTGCTGAAGTCCGGGTTCACTGAGAACTGTTGCCGAGTGTTTTCACACCTGAATGAACAGTGTCAGAAAGGCTTTCTCCCGAGTCTGGTGGGTTCAAACCCCACAGACGTCCTGAAATGCAGGGGTCATCTCACCTGCGGGTACCGGGTACCTGCAACCTCATCCCACCCAATCCTCAATGTGCTGGGAACAGACGCTGCGTAGCACTCCTCCACAAGGCCATCGGGCCCCACACTCCACCTGGGTGGTGGATGTGGCCCAGTGTGAGCTGTCCAGGTGTTTTCTCCCACCCAAACTCCAGCACTCTCTGCGGGGGCCCTGCCGCCCACATGCTCCAGGTCCTGCCGCAGGCTTTTCCTGCCCACCTGGATCAAGTGATCACACTGTACAATTTCCTTTTCAATGTGCTCAAAATCCAGTGGTCATTGATGGAAGCCTGCCCAGCGACACGTAGGACTGCCTTTGAACGGGACACTGTAGTTCCCCTCATGCACAGCTGTCCCATAGAAAACCTGTCAGTTCAAAGCCTAACGGCTTCTCCTCTGAGTCTTCTCTGAATAAAGCAAGGTGCTCAAAACAATGGGGGAAGTGAACGGAATTCACTCATTGTCTCACGTGCACAGTTTCACAGGCTCCTGATGTCAGGGAGTGAATACCGCTGTGACATTTGTCTGGTGTGGCGTGTGTAAAGGCAGGCCAGGAGCAGTGCAGACACACCCTCCCACTGGCACCAATACTACCAGCCTGTTCTAGCACCCGCAATACCCTCTAGTCAATAGTCTCACGGTCCAATAGGATTGTGCTGCACCCTGGACCTTGTTAACCATTGACCATCCCAGATAGCTTCTGAGAGCTTGGAGGCAACCCCCAAGGCTCCTCCCACCAGGCCACAGCTCTGTCTCCAAAAGCTCTCAAAGCTTCTGAATCCTTTCCTCACCCAGGGGACCTCCGTTGAGGATGAAAGCTGAACCCTGGCCTAGGGAGGGGGTGAAGGATGATGTGATCAGGTCCCAGTGGCTGGCTACTCGGCATGTTTTGCTGGCGCACGGCTACCTGGGACAGACATTGCTCTCCTGCCCATCCCACACTCTTTTGCCTTAAGATGGCAATGGGAAGGCTAGGAATGATGACTCAGCCAGCAGAGCAAATGCAAGGACCTGATTCAGAACAATTGGACTCAGAACCCGTGTAGAGCATGATTGCATGTTTGTAATGCCAGTACTGGGGAGGCAGAGAGAGGATCCCTGATAATTCCTGGCCGGGGAGTCTAACCTAATTGTTGAACTCCAGGCCCATGAGAGGCACTGTCTCACAGAGGATGGGTAGAGTTCCCCTAGGATGATATCTTTCAGCCTCCACAAGAACATGCACATGTGCACCTTCATGCATATGAACGTATACACCCACAAACATGTGGGCATGTGCACACATACACATAAATACACACCCACAAACATGTGGGCATGTGCACACATACACATAAATACACACATACGTGCATTAAGGAGGGGTGGTAACAGAAGTGTTGCCCCAAGTTTTAGAAACTTCTGAGAGACACTAGTGCATCCTCACATCCCTCTCCCACCCCTTCTCAGCCTGTTCCTGGGGAATGGGTACCCTATTTGCACTTTGAGAACATGTCCAACTTGAAATGCAGGCTGAGGGGACCCTCTGAGCGCTCCCCTCTGGTTCTGCCCAGAGGCTAGGACCGTGGGGGCAATTCTGACACATTCCAAGGCCTTCCAGCCTTGCGGGATGGTGAGGTGCCCTCCTGAGCCAGTGGGGTAATCCCAGTGGGGTCCACCTGAGTGATTGATTTACCTATGGGTGTGGCCTTGCTGGATAAAGGCAGTGTGTCACTGGAGGCAGGCTTTGGGATTAACAAACCTTCCCTACTTGGAGTTTGTTCTCTCTGCTTCACATTTGTGTTCTAAGATGTAAGCCCTCAGCTTCCTGCTCCTGATTCCTCCATGCCTTCACAAACAAAGCTCCCACCCATCTGGACACCCATTATTCAAATATCTGAGCCTGCGGGTGATATTTCATATTTGATCCACAGCACCCCCTATGCTTTGTAAAAGGCATTGCAGACTCTGCTGTGGGAAACCCACCAATAGGCAGCAACAGCCTCTCTGGCATCTGGACACTGGGCCCTTGGAAGTGCGCTCAGGGATCAGGAAGCACACAGAGAAGGCAGTGAGTTATGTGCCCCCACCCCGAGGCTGGGGGGTTCCGTGGAAGGCAAAACAAAGCAGGAAACCAGAGAGAGGAGGTGAGGGCTGTGGACTTGGGTTGTCCCCTGTAGTCAAGGTCAATGCCTAGACTGGTGTGCCCCTTGTAGTGTGGGAGATGTGCCAATGGTGTGTGAATCTCCTCTCCCTAAGACCTGCTCCTACTGAGTTCATGGTTCAGGAAGAGAAACTGTCATGCTACATTGTATCGCCAGTTACTGCCTCGGCATTGTGCATGGCGTAACTCTGCAGATTGCAGAAGTAGACAGGCTGGGCAACGGACAGGCTTTCCTGCCTGGAAGGGAAGCAGAGTGTGCTGTGGCCGGGCACGCATGAACCCATCAGAATCTGCAGTGCTCAATCTTGACCGTCAGCCAGTGCCATCTAGGAGAAAACCTTTGGGCGTGCCTGTGGGGGGGGGGGCTACATTGGGTTACAGTAGCATAGGAGAAACTGTGGCCAGCCTACCCAAGCCACAGTCACCCAAGCGACCTGAGCACAAGGGTCCACTCTCTGTCTGCTTCCTGGCTGTGGAGGCCATGTGACCAGCCAGCTGTCTCCCACTCCTACCTCCGTCTCCTGTGTGCAATGATGGACTGTACCCGCAAATGACAAGCCGATGTGACCCGTTCCTTCCTTGGGTTGCTTAACAGCTGTTCTGTCACAACAACAAGAAAAGCAAACAATACAGTAGACAGACTTCGGAGTCTATACAATACAAAGTCAATACATTGACTGGAGGGCGATGTGCCTTCCATCGCAACCCTCCCCTCAAGTCCACGCCTGAGGGTAAGGAGTGGCAGCAGCTCCTTCAGAGCTGCGTGGTTTCCTGAGGAACAAAGCATTCCTGTCTGTCATCACAGACTCGTCCACCTGGCTGCTCAAACTCAGTGGTATCCCTGGGCCTCCTCCACAGGCAGGCGTGCCAGCTTGCTGCACACAAACACAAGTCTCCCAGCCCCCTCCCCTCCCCCTCCCCCAGCCCAGCATGGTGTAACACTCACCCCCTAATTGGCAGCCTGACAGGACTCCTTCCACTGAGACCACTGAGTGGAAGCTTGAAGGGCCAGATCTCACACGGCCTCAGCTGAGAACCACTGGGGCTTGCCCTGGGCCTGCTCAGTATTCATGAAATAACACAATCCCTCAATGCTCCTTGGAGGCTGTGAAAGCAGAAGGCCTTTGTCCTTGGATTGAGGGTGAGCAGGGAGCCAGAGGAAGAGGGAGGGTGTGGACACAATGCAAGGGAGTATGGGGCAGACCGCAGCACACTTCTCCAGGTGAGAATCTGCAGCCCCCTCCCCCCCCCAGGCTTTCTCCCTGCCAGAACTCTGCTTGGTGGGTAGCAATCTGGATGGGAGGGGGGGGGTTCAGAGGACACAACAGGGATTCTATTTTCCAGTCTCACGGTTGGGTTCTTCCTGAGGGTGAGAGGAGGGGAAAGGGGCCCACCGCCAGGAAGACTGTCAAAACAAGAAGGGAGACCCTGTGCAGGATTCCCCATGGTCAGGCTCAGAGGAGCCAGCCCTTCAAGTAAGAGTTCTGTGAGGGAGTTTCTGTGGCCTGCAGAGGAAGGAGCCCGCTGGCATGTATAGGGTCCTTCTGCTCCTGGGGCTCCCAAGTCAGACGTGTTCATCATGACATCCCCAGAGTGGACAATGCAGCCACGTCTACAAGGAGATCTGGGGTACAGCCCCAGGGGCCTGCAGGCACGCAGGTAGGTATTAGAAATACTGAAACATGCATGCATGCATAGTTATGTTCACACAGACTCATACCGGATGTGCACAGGCACAGGCAGATTCGTAGCAGGATTCGAAGGCAGGAGTTGGCTCTGTCCTCACTTAAGCAGCTGCTGGGCTGAGTTGAGCTCCAGGATGAGAAAGTGAAGGCTTAGAGACAGGTACAGAAGAAACGCCAAGCAGATAGTGTTATGATAAAGCTCGAGGGGAACCTTGGTGGATTCCATGGCAGACAAGGGCAACCAAGGCAGGCAGAGCTTAAGTGAGAAGGTTTATTAGAAAGGGAGGGAGGAAAGAGAAAAGAGGTAGAGTCACAGAGAGAGAGAGGACAGAAGAGAAGAGGGGGATAGGAAAAGTCCTGTCTTCTCCAGGGGAACAGCGGGAAAGAGGGCAAAAAATGGGGCGAGCGGAGAGACAGGGAACAAGAGCGTAAGTGGGCAGTGGTCTTTATTTTAAAGGGTTGTTTGTTTGTTGTTTGTTTGTTTGTTTTTGCACCTGCCTACAGACTGTGTACTCATGGAACCCCGGGCTGTCCAGGGTGCTGCCTGAGTGCTCTCTGTCAGGTGACTGGGGTAGGGCAGTGTAATGCCTGAGTCCTTACACATAGTATGTGAAGACACAGACCATAAGAAATAACGTATGGGGGCTGTTCAACAAAGGCACAGGAAAGAATTAAAGAAATCCCCATTTTCTCCACCTCTCAAAAAGCAAAGACCCTAAACTAAGCTCAAAGTTTCCTGATTCCAGCCATTTGGAGACTACAGGAGAAAAGCAGTCAACCCAGACCCAGGCCCAGGCCCAGGCCCAGATGTGCAAGAAGGTTGTGAAAAGATACAGCAGACCCTGCACTTTCACAGCACCTTACCTAAGGAAGACAGCTAATATCGAAGGACGGAATAAGATAAGGGGACTAGGTTAATAATCTGGGTTATTATATTTTATTTGGGGAGAAGTCACAGGAGAAACAGATGATCTGCAAGTTCCCACTCGGAGGATCCACACCCAGGCTGCTCTCAGAGACCCGACCAGAACCAAAAGACAGTGCTGGGATCCAGGACCCCAGACCTAACCTCCCTCAGTTAAGTCCAAATCCACACCTGTGACCACGCCCAAGCCCAAACAGGTGCCAGAGGGGTGGATATCTCACTACAAGCTAACTTCCCCATGCTCCTAATGAGACCCCTGACCCCTTCTCTATCCTTAGCTACAAAAACACCCTCAATTTAAAGCATAGAGGGTGAGTTCTCTCAAACTCTGGTCACCGGGAGGCTTCATCCTGCACCATGACCATGGAGGCTCCTCCAGGGGGCCTCCCTTCTTGCCATTATTACCATCTTCCGGACAGTCTGTTCATGGTGCTGCACACATTTAATCCCAGCATCAAGGAGACTAAGCACCCATTTCTTTGAGTTCAAAGCCAGGCTGGTCTACAGAGCAGGTTCCAGGACAGCCAGGACTACACAGAGAGACCCTGTCTCAAAAACAAAAACAAACAAACAAAAAACATAAAATAAAACAAAAGCTTTAACATGTAAATTTCACACAGGAAGCAAAAAAATTTTAAATAGATTAAAATGAGACCCACAGGTATGGGGTGGGGGTTTGCAATAAATGCCATAGGGTAAATATTTTCAAGCTATCAAGACAGTTAAGTCCATTTTTTCCCGCCAGGGGGAGGGGGACGAGTGTTTGTTTGTTTGCACTTGGGGCTGGGAAGATGGCTCAGTGGTTAGGAATACTAGCTTCTCTCCTGAAGACCCCAGATTTGGTTCCCAGCCCCCACATGATTCACCACCATCTCCAGCTCTAAGACCTAGAGGGGACCAGAAGACTCTAGGTGATCAAAGGCCCCCGTGGGTACTTCATGAATGCGGTACACATGTGTACATACAAGAAAATACTCACAGACATAAAAGAAAATGTTTAAAGTATGCTTTGACGTGTCTAAGTGAAATGGCTGAGGTGATGCCATCCTGTCTAACTTTATTTTGTGCCTGCCTCTCCGCTTCTGAGCCTTCCACTCCCAACAGCCACATTCACCTTGGGGATCCTTCCGGATGGTCCATGACCTTGAACATCTTGACCATGGTCCTAACGTGGAAGATATAGCTGAGAACAAATGTTACTAGGCAACTGTAAACCCCTCACTAATGTCTCTCTCTCTCTCTCTCTCTCTCTCTCTCTCTCTCTCTCTCTCTCTCTCACACACACACACACACACACACACACACACACACACACACACACACAACACTGATGTAATTATGCTTTTGCCTTTTAAAACACTGTACCCCAGAGCTTGGACACCAAGAAACTTCTTACAGGCACCGGCCTGCTCTTGGTCTGGCTATCACGGATTCAAAACTTTAACAAAAACTATTTGTTTTATGAGTACGAGTACTCTGTCTGCCTCTACTCCACAAGGAGGCATCAGATCTCATTATAGATGGTCATGAGCTACCATGTGGTTACTGGGAATTGAATTTGGGTTCTCTGGAAGAGCAAACAGTGCTTTTAACTCCTGAGCCATCTCTCCAGCCCAAGGATTCAAAACTTTTAATTGCCATTATCAGCATGGGTTGTCAGTAACTACCTCTCCTGCATCATTTCACGTGGAGGCCCCCAGCGAGATTTCTACATGCTCAGCCTGGGTCTGGCCTTCCAAGCCAGGGAGAGGTTGCACCCTGACAAATGTTCGGGGGTCCTTGCTCCTCTCACCAAGTCCAGAGAAGTTTGGACTTGGTTTGGAAACAACCAAACCAAAACAGCCGTTTTCCCAAACATGAAAATGGAGAGAGTCCTTCCAACGTTCCTGAAAGGTTGTGTGTATGTATACCGAGTTCAGTTCTGGGCAAGAATGTGCTCCAAAGTGTCTGAATAAGAGAGAGGTTAAACTGTCTTAGAAAGAGGAAATGCTGACAAGAAACTCTTCCCCACTTCTCCAGAAGAAGCTGGGACACCAATAGCCAAGGACCCTGTGTCCTGGCTGAGATGTGGTTTCCGGTTTTGCTTGAACGAATGCCTGGCCAGCTGATGGTGACGGGCAGGATGTGTGAAGGACCAGAGAGTTGGTTGCAATCAATGTGTGCCATTTGTTTATTTGATTTCTTGATTTTGTTGCTGGTGTTTCTGTTTTGCCTAGTCCTGCAAAAAGGAGTTGACTGAGTGAGTGACTAATTGCAATTCTGTGGCTTTTGTTTGTTTGTTTGTTTGTTTTTTATTTTGCCAGGAGGTAGCACCCTCTGCACGTTGTTATTACTAGCTGTTTGTCTTACTGTCTGCCCCCACCCCGCCTGGCTCCATAGTGGGGGCTCCACAGTGGGAGGTTTGTTCCCCAGACTTTGGCTGGGCCCCAGCATGAGCCGGCTTCGCAGGGCAAGGTCCCCTGGACCCGAGCAGGCTTCTTTTGCCATACACTGGGAGCCGGGAGAGCTGGGGGAGGCGGAGGCCTGGGGAGCGGCACTGGGGAAGTTTCTGCTCCCACCTCCCTACTGACCTGGGCTTGAGGGGCGGCTGAGGTCTGCTGACTCCTTGAGAGCTGCCCCACTTGCCCTATTGTCCTGCCAGCTCAGAAGGCGCCTTTGGCTTCCTTGTAAGTCCCCACCATGCCCCATACTAACTCGAGAGTGCAGTCACAGGAGCCGCGGCTCCTCCTAGGGCAAGGGGCCGCGATTTGGAGAAAGGGCGTTGCCCGTTCCTGGTAGATGCCTCTTTTTCTACTTCAGATCTGCGTAACTGATGGCCCAGAGCCCCCATTTTTTTCTGATAAGCCCTAACCCATAACTGCCCTCCCAGCATCTATCCAACCCCCACCCCAACCCTGCACCCATCGCTTCAGCCACTATAAGAATGCCAAAAAGCCTCTCACTTTCCGTCCTAACACCCAGATTGGGACCCCAGTCCAGAACACAGGCAGGTTCCCAGACCCTGGGCACTTTTCACTTATATCTTATTACTGGATTCAGGGTGCAGCTTGAAAACCCACTAATTTGACCAAGTCTACTGAGGTTCTTCCGGGCTAAGAAGAGTCTCAGGGAACATGGAACATTTTTTTTTTTTTTTTTTTTTTTGAGCTATTGAAAAAAAAAGTTTTTGGAATTTACACCCTCTTTGAACCACTGGCTCCAGAAAACACTGCAATTTAAAAACAAAAACAAAAACAAAAAACCAAAAAAATGTCACTTTATCAGCTCTAGACATTACTCCCTCACAAAACTTCGAAAGGTAGAGGGCTATGCTATAGAGATATTTATAGAGGGCTATCTCTCAGCTTATGGAGGTGGCCCAAAAAAGTTTAAAATAAAATAGCCAGGACACTGAAGGGCAGAGGCAAGCTGCCTTATCAGGCAGGCAGGCAGGCAGGCAGGCAGGCCAGGTTATGCTGACTGAGTTCCAGTCTATCTGAACTCCCCCCTGCTCTTATTGTCCATGTCCAAGGGAGAGATCCTTGAAACAAACAAAGAAATGGGGCCAGTTACCATAAAAAAAAAAAAAGATGCCAGTTCAGGCAGCCACAGGCACCCTTAAGGCTGTACCTCAACCTAAAAGAACAACTCACATCTTTGTCATGGTCCCAGATTGCCCTCCCTGTCTTGGGCAGAAATCTTTTTAGAAAAGTAGGCACCACCATCACCTTTACTACCCAAGAAACTAAAATTTCCTTTATACCTGCCTACCAACTCAGCTTTGCTGCCCCTCTGTCCAAAGAACATCTTCTGGTTCTCCCAGAGTCCACAACAGAAACAAATCCAGATCCAGGAACCCTACTCCAGGATTTACAACAGACTCCTAAGGTATGGACTAAGACTGAATCATCCCCAACCATCCCATTTGGCAGCTTGCCCACCAACTGTGATAAGCCACAATGATAAGGAAGGGTTTTGCTATTCCATGAACCAAAAGGCTAGACTAAAAAGTGCTCCTGAAGTTAATATGAGGTGAAGATAAAAGTTTCTGTTCTGCCAGGCCCCACCACCCTTCAGCCCCAAATAAGCACAGGGACACTATATTAATTTATGAATGTCTAGCCAATGGCTCAGGCTCCTCATTGGCTAGCTGTCTCTTAATTATTAACCCATTTCTATTCATCTATGTATTGCCACAAGGCTATGGCTTATCCAGCAGCATGTTACTCCTTGGCAGCATGGCATTGCCTCTTCTATCCTTCCTGCCTGGCTACTGGCCAAGCAGTATTTTATTCATCAATCAATAAGAGAAAAATATATACAGAAGGGACATCCCCCATCAGTGAGAAGCTAACATCCCCACCCCATGCCCATCAGCCTGAAACACACCTTTTCATGTCCTAAGTCTGTTCACTTCGCTCTGTCTCCCCCCACCAGATCACCAGGTCTGTATGGTCCTGGATCTTAAGGATGCTTTCTTCTCTGTTCTCCTGGTGCTGATAGCCAGCTCACATTTCCCTTCAAATGAACTGATCCAGTGTCAAGCAGGACAAGACAAAGGTGGACAGGGCTACCCCCCAAAATCAAAAATACCACTAGACTCTTTGGGGAGGCATTACAAAAAGACTTAACAGGCTTCGGGTGTCACACCCCAATCCAACTCTGTTCCAGTTCGTAGATGGTCTGTTGGCAACAGCTGACATTGACACCTGCTAAAAAGACAAAAAAAAAAAAAAAAAAAAAAGTTCAGCTCTGCCAAATAAAAGCCCACACAAGGTCAGAAACCCTCAGAGCTGTTTGGAAAAGAAGCCTGGCCGATCTCTGATCCCCAAATCAAGAGAAGAGGTGGTGGTGCCGCCTTTAATCCCAGCATTTGGGAGGCGGAAGCAGGCAAGCATCTGCTTTTGAGTCCAGCCTGGACTACACAGCGAGTTCCAGGACAGTCAGAGCTACACAGAGAAACCCTGTGTCGAACCAAAAAGAAAAAAGAAAAAAATTAAAAAGAAAGAAAGCAGGTCCCCGGGGGTGGGTTTGTTGAATAGCCCTGCCCCTTTAGTCAGCCTCTGTGTGAGAGCAGCCTTTGAAGTGTTTTGAAACAGAGTAGCAAGCTTCCCAGGAACTACAGTGGACTCTCTCCTAAACAGAGCCCCAGCTTTGGACTCACCAGATGTCACGCAGGGATGCTGGCCCAGGCCTGCAGCTTATCTGTCCAAGCCTCTGGCTGGGGCTGCAACACTATCCTAGTAAGGGAAGCTGACAAGCTCACCCAGACCGGGACCCGACTTTAAAGTCTCCAGGTGCTGTGCAAGCTCTCCTAACGGGGCATCACTCAATTTCCCTCTGTTGCTTGAGAAAGTGCGGCCTCTCACTTTCACTGCTGTAGAGCGTCAACCCTGAGACACTGACGCCTGATGATGCCGCTGAGATCCCCCGCCTTGACCCTGAGGACTTGCAGGACATATCTCAGGCCAGCCACCCAGGCCTCCAGGACATTCTCCTGCCGGAGGCAGAGGCCAACTAACAAAGAAATTGCTAACAAAGGCGATTTCTCTGCTTGGAACAATCTGGCTCCCCATGGAGGTTGCAAAGGGCATCATTATAAGCTCTTGGAAATGGAAAGACAGACCCGCCTGTCCAGCAGGCAGCCCAATGCTTTTCCTGATCTCCAGCTCCTCCTCAACTCATCTACTCCCAGGAAGAAGGAAAGGCCCCTCCTCCCAGGATACAGCTAGATGGTGGATACTGCCAGACTCAAGAGTTATCCTCCCTGAAGCCTTCAGATGTCTTTTGGTGCATCAGCTGTACCAGACTACCCATCCGGGTGCCACCAGACTGAGTGAGTTATCATCTTCTGGGTACAAGATTCTGCATTTCATACCCACGCTGCCTCTAAATGTCTCTCTCACACACAGATCAACCCAAGGCAAGAGGAAAGAGGAGTCCTCACCCACAGGTTCAGGCTGCCCCGTCTTCTGGATCAGATAATGGACCTGCCTTCACTTAGTCCGTAGATCAAATGGGTAATAAGGCCTTAAATGTAGCCCGGAAGCTCCACTGAGCTTGCTGACTTCAGAGTTCTGGAAAAATCAAATATATGACCCGACTATTAATCCACACTCTCTAAATTAACCTGGAAACCTGTGAAAATTGACCTAATCTTTTACCCCTGGCCCTTTTTAGGACCAGATTCACCCTCCTGTGAGATCATGTTTGGAAGGCTACCCTTTGTTGCCCAAATAAGAGACCCTACCACTGAGGAAATTACTCGTCAGCCTCTTAAAGTAACCCCAGTCTCTCCAACGGGTTCATACTGCGGCCCATTCCAGGGTTCAAGAGGCCCAGATTGCTCCCTCCTGGATGCTCTCATTCCTTTCAACCTGGAACCAAGTGCCAATCAAGAAGTTTCAGAAAGGACAGACACCTGCCTGGAAAGGACCTCACACAGTGGTCTGACAGTGCCAGGGTTGACGGGATCTCCGCCTGGATTCCTTACTTCTGCACCAAGCCCATTCCCCATTCCAGACCAGGACCAGACATGAGCTGTCTCCCCTGGACCAGGTCCACTCAGGGTAAGACTCTCTCACAGACAAGAGTCCTGTTTGGTGTCACATCCCCCATTCTGCCTCTTGTAACACCGCTCCCACAGTGGCTCAGAAATGCATTTTGCTCCCATAGGAACTTAGTTTGCCTGTACCACTAGTGTCTCCTGCTTGCTGTAGGACCTTATTTGTGGTCGCCCTTGTACTTCTTCAGAGACCCTTGGGCCTCTGTATAGGAGAGCTGGCCCTGGCCTCACTCCAGTGATGGTGGGAATGGGGGACGTCCTTCTGCACATGTGCTTCTCTTATTGGTTGATGAATAAGACACTGTTTGGCCAATATAGACAGGAAGACAGGTGGGACTATGAGAGGAGGAGAATGCTGGGGAGAGAGGCAGAGAGGCACCTCCAGGAGACGCCACGTAGAGACTGGGAAGACAGGATTCACCAGGTGTTCTCCGGTGAGATAAGGCCATGAAAAAACACACGGATTAGCAGTTATGGGTTAATAATTAAGGCAGAGCTAGCCATAAGAAACCCTAGCCATGGGCCAACAGTCTTATAATTAATACAGCGTCCATGTGTTTATTTGGGGCTAAATGACTTCGGGATCAGGCTGGGGAGTGGCTGGGGCTGCTTCCTTGAGTACTACAGGAAAGTAGGTCAGGGAAGAAATGGACCTATAATAAATAGATAAGTCGTCAGATAGGTGCAGACATTAGGAATCATCAGTGTGCTCCTGCCCAGGCAGGTTTAGACTTGGTTTCATGTCCCAGGAAGGACTTTGAATGACACCGGGAGAGGCTTGTTGATTCTGTGCTAACAAATGAGGAATTATCGAATAGACTTTACAAAAAAGTTAAAGATAATTTAAATGAGCAAGAGCACTAATCAAATAATTTTTGGTAGCGTAAGATGATTAAAACCCATGGCTCTCAACCCTCTTCGCGGCCTGGCTGACCCCTTACCCCTCCTTGTCATAGGACTTGCTGTGGAGCCTTGTATAAAAAATTGCCACCTAAACTCCATCAGACAAAGAATTGCTTCCATTGAGCTAATGATCCACAGGACCCAGTACTTACCCCTTAGCTAAGGTCAAAAATTCAAAAGAAACTAAAGAAACAGAAATTAAAAGACTGCCGTGACACCACCCGGTCTAACGTGATTTTGCGCCTGTCTGGCCACTTCTTAGCTTTTCACTCCCAACAGTCACATTCACCTTGGGGACCCTTCTGGGAAAGGTCCATGACCTTCACCATGGTCCTAAAGTTTATGTAGTATCTAGAAGCTATCACTGAGCCTTGTAAAGGGAGCAGATGTTATTAAGCAACTCTAAACTGATATAATTATGGTTTTTGTCTTTTAAAATGCTGCATCCTGGAACATGGGCTCCAAGAAGTTTAAACTGGTTTGAACCAGCTCTTGGTCTGGTCATTGATAAAGGACTCAAAACTTTTAATTGGCTTAATCAGCATGGTTGTCAGTAACTAGGACAAATGACATTAACAAATAGTTAACACAAACAATGCAAGGATGGCTCAACATACAATATATGCAATAGAGCATCAAATATAGCATCAAGGACAAACACCACAATTATCTCCATAGACACAGAAAAAGTCCCTGACAGAATCCAGCAACACTTCCTGATAAAGAGCCCTGAAGAGACTTAAGGTTGGAAGAGTCAGAGTCACACCTCAGCACAGCAAAGGCTGCAGGAGGAGTCACACCTCAGCACAGCAAAGGCTGCAGGAGGACTCACACCTCAGCACAGCAAAGGCTGCAGGAGGAGTCACACCTCAGCACAGCAAAGGCTGCAGGAGGACTCACACCTCAGCACAGCAAAGGCTGCAGGAGGACTCACACCTCAGCACAGCAAAGGCTGCAGGAGGAGTCACACCTCAGCACAGCAAAGGCTGCAGGAGGACTCACACCTCAGCACAGCAAAGGCTGCAGGAGGACTCACACCTCAGCACAGCAAAGGCTGCAGGAGGAGTCACACCTCAGCACAACAAGAAGCCCAGAGCCGGCCACGCTCAGTGGAAGAAACCTGAAAGATTTCTTTTCAGATCAAACGGGAGACAAGGGTGTCAGCTCTCTCCACACCTCCTCTAGATACTGTTTGAATTCTTAGTAATTCAATAATAAGAGAGCTGCAAACAGAGAAGCTGGAGAGATGGCTCAGCAGTTAGGAGCACTGACTGCTCTGCAGAGAACCCAGCTTGTGTCCCCAGCTCCCATGTGGTAACTCACAACTGTCTGCCTGCTGGCCCCCACAGACACCAGGCACATACATGGTACATATACATACATGCAGGCAAATACTCATACAGCACACAAACATTTAACAAAAATCAAAGAGACACCCAAATGGGAAAGAAAGGCAGCTACCCTCACTACCACACTACCAACCCAGGTCACAGAAAGGAAGGGGAAATACCAAATCAGCCCCGTTTACTGAAGCAGTGAACCTGAATTTAAAGTCTGAAGATTCCATCAAAAACTCGTAGGTACGAGAAACACTCAGCAAAGTAGCAGTATACAAAATCAATAGACAAAATCACCAGCTTTTCTATAAACCAGTAACAAACTCACCGAGAGAGAGATCCCGACACCCATTACATTCACAAAACCTCAAAAACTACTAAATAAAATACTTAGGGATAAATCTAACCAAGAAGATGTTACACAGCAATTTCCTCTTAATTAATCATTCCACCCAGGAAAGAAGCACCTAAAATTTCAGCAAGTAAGCAAAACTCGGAGTTGACAACTCACAAAACTCAGGAAGCTCCTGAAATGTACAAGATTCACAAGTCTCTCCCTCCCAGGATTACATATGCCTGGGAGTGATGGCCACTGGGAGGAGGTGCCCTACTGTCCAGCTGCCTGCAAATCTTTCAGGGAACTCCAATTATGCGGCTTCTGTAGCGTCACTTACGCTGGGCCGGGGCCCTTCCTTGGTGCCTCTGAGTCTTTTGAAACAGCTGAGTGAGACCATCAATTCTCTTGTGTCCTACGCTTCCCCAAGAATGAAATTGGTAGGAAATGAAGAATGTTCAACCCAGGAGAAATTTATTAGTTCAAGACTGGCAGCTTTAAAAAAGAAAAAATAAGTTGTGATAGGGGAGAAATAGCTTAAATAAAACAGAAACTTTTGAACTCTGGTAGGAAGATGCTAGTGAAGAGATATTTAAAGTGGTCCAACCCCGAGAAGCTTTATAGCCCTGCAGGTAGTGGCTTACACTGGACAAGTCAGAAAGGAAAGGCAAAAGACCAGGAAGGTAGAGACGCCATCCATCACGGCAGGCTCCTTCCCCAGGCTGCCAACTGCACCCTGGAGAATCTAGAAATGAGTGTTCAGACAAGCACGATTCTGACCCATCGGGGCAGTCCCACGGAGCTCTTCCTCTTCCACACTGGCACAGGTTTCATCACATACAAAGGACGGCAAGTGCCATCCCCTGTCCCTGAAGTCAGGGGCTGATCCTGCAGCTCTGTGGACACTGGCCAGTCTCCTCCTGTTGGTGTTGAGCTCAGCAGGTGACACGACTATTTTAGCTAGAAAGGACTGGAAAAATTAGCGAAGGGTTTTGTTTTTCTCTATTAACCAGGAAAACACGAATCGCTATGTGTCATGTGTGTGGGAGAACAGATGGTCCCATCATTTACCACTGTCTTTGGAACTCCTCTGATGTGCCACTTGTAGGGTTATAATGCTGAAGAATGACTGTTGGATGCAAGCCTCCCACTCCTCAATAAAACTACCCAGGGGCCAGCATAAGGGCTGTCATGCCCTCGCCCTGCAACTCAATTTTAACCTCAATAGCATGAGCATAATTAAAGCAAGACTAAACAGGTCACTTCAGTATGCATGCGTGCAAATGCTCATGTGTGTACAAGTACGTGAGTGTGGTGTGCCTTTGTGTGAGCACACATGTGAGTGTATGTGTTACATGCATGCATTGTGTGCATGTAGTGTGCCTTTGTGTGAGCATACATGTGAGTGTATGTGTACATGCATGCATTGTGTGCATGTGTATGTGAGTCCATGCAAGTGTCCATGTGTGAGCATGTGTGTGTGCATGCATGATTGTGTGAGCATGCATGTGAAATGTATGTGCACGCATGTGTTTCTGTATGTGAGCATTGGCATGTGAGTACAGGTATTAGTGTGTGCAGACACATGTGAGCATGCTTGCCTGTATCCAGAGCTGTGTGGTCAGGTTTTCTTCTCTTGAGGCGCCCTCTTGTGACCACTGAAAAGGCTGCACCGGGAAACTGCTCTGGGAAGGAAGAGATTGTGTTTCTCTCTGTGAAGTGCTTAGATCCTCAGTATAGAAATAAACTTACTCAAAGGTGAGTAGGCCGGCCTCAAGGTCTCAATCCTCCAACCCTGGTTTCTTGAGGCACACCCTTATCTGGGTCCTCACGCTACAATTTAGAAAGAGATTTAGCTTCTATAGCTGGGTGTCCTGGGGAATGCCTTTGATTCCAGCCCCCAGGAAGAAGCAGCAGGCCTATCCTTCAAGGCCAGCCTGGTGGACATGTGGAGTTCCAGGCCAGACAGAGATACACAGTGAAGCCTTGTCTCAGAGATAGGAGGAGAGAGAGAGAGAAAGAGAGAGACAGAGAGAGAGAGAGAAACAGAGAAACAGAGAGAAAGACAGAAACATACACAGAGAGACAGAGAGAGAGACAAACATACACAGAGAGAGAGACAGAGAGAGAGAGAGAGAGAGAGAGAGAGAGACTTTTACCCTCATGCATCAGTTACCCAACAGCAACACATCTCATAATGTGTTTGTAAGCTGTGATTTCATGTTTAAATGAAGCCGACGCAGTTTATCTTTATCGTGTGCGATTACAGGTGCCGCTGCGGAAACTGGCATGGCTGTGACTTACTTTCAGCGTCAGAACTCTTTGAATATCGGAAGTACAACCTTTAGTGGACAACGGTTGGCTTCGAATCCGGCTGGGGTTCGGGCTCGAGCTGCTGATCAAGGGGCTTCAAGCTGGAGATCCTCTTCCCCTTGTGTCGGTGTCGACGCCACGGGATTTGTGACACGGTTAACATAGGCTTTCCTCGGAGAACTTCTCATCTCTTGATCCTTGGGGAGCACATTGACAAATCCGGAGCAGGGCTGGGTGGGTGAAGAGAAATGCCTGCTGGGAAAGCAAGAAGACCTGATTTGCACTCCCAGGCATGCCAAAGAATTGCAGGCACGTCAGCGTGTGTCTGTAAGTCTGGCTCTCAGGGACAGAGACGGGCACACACACAGGGCCTTGCTGGTTAGGCAGTTTTGTCAAAATGGCGAGTTCAGTGAGAGACCCTGTAGCTGGGTAAAGGAAGACAGACACACAAGGCCATTTCATGTAGCCGTAAGGGGCAGCCATTGAAAAGTCCTGTCAAAGGGACTTGTGCTAATTCCCACCTGAAGCCATACAGAACGCTTCCGAAGACTTCTCTTTGCAACCCAGCGTTTTCCGCATGCACGGAAACCGTTGTTGAGATGTCATAATCCTGGCTGGCTGGCTGGCTGGCTGGCTCTCCACCCACATGTGCCCACATGGGGAATAAACAACAGAATTACAGCTGCTACCCATCTACAATGGTTATACAGGGAGCAGTACCCCTCACGACTGAGTTTTACAATCTTTCTTGTCCTACCCAAAGTGACCTAGAGTAGACCCTCCACCAGTGTTCCAGCCAACGATGTGAAAATATTAAAAGAAAAAACCACAAATGTAAGTAATTCCTCCTCATTATTAGTTTTTAACTTTCATCATTTATTTTTCAGATTTCTACCTACGGGGCTGTTTTGCTGTGGGCATGTCTGAGTCCCATATGCGTGTCTAGTGCTCTCAGAGACCGGAAGACGATGTTGGCTTTTCCTTGAATTGGAGTTACAGGCGGTTGTGAGCCTGTAACAGGGGACAGAGCCTGTGTCCTCTGCAGGGGCAGCCATGCTTTCAACTACCAAGCCACCTTCCCATCTTCCACGCTTCCATTACAGCCTACTGTAGCTGGTTTCTATTGTTAACCTCTGAGGCCAGTGTGTAAGTTAAGCTTCCTCCAAGATGTGTCCACTACGAAACACAGAACACTGGGTTCAGCCCTCTCCAGTCTCAGGCATCTACTGGGGGTGGGGGGGGGGGCTTGGTACATCTGTCCCGTGTATGTGGGGGCAGCGACTGCCCTAACTCATCATCTGTGGTTTTATTTTTCAGTTTTGGGTTTCATATCCTAAATAAAATTATTATTTGGAGTTGATATATCCTGTATAAACCTACTTTTGTCTTCAGTATGTGCTCCTGCCACATGACCAAGCCACACCTCATAGGAATTGCAAGGCTGTGGGTGACTGCCTGAGGTCTGGCTGTTACATGACCACAACTCAGAGAACCCTGGTCATGTGCTCAACAAAAGCAGCATGGTGTGTTTTATTTACACGTGTCCTTCCTGTGCGACACTGAGACCGTGTGTGTGTGTGTGTGTGTGTGGGGTGACGTGTGTATGCATGCATGTGAGTATGATGTGTAAGTAAGTGTGTGAGTGTGTGTGTGTGTGTATGCATGTCAGTGTGATGTGTGAGTGTGTGTGTGTGTGTATGCATGTCAGTGTGATGTGTGAGTGTGTGTGTGTGTGTATGCATGTCAGTGTGATATGTGAGTGTGTGTGTGTATGCATGTCAGTGTGATGTGTGAGTGTGTGTGTGTGTATGCATGTCAGTGTGATGTGTGAGTGTGTGTGTGTGTGTATGCATGTCAGTGTGATGCGTGAGTGTGTGTGTGTGTGGTGTGTGCATGCATGTGAGTGTGATCTGTGAGTGTGTGTGAGGGAGTGACATGTATGTGCATGCATGTGAGTGAGTTTGATGAGTGTATGTGTGTGTGTGTGCGTGCATGTCCTGTGATGTGTGTGTGTGTGTGTGTGTGTGCGTGCCTGTGTGCATGAGTGTGATGTGTGAGTGAGTGCATGTATAATGGTGGTAGTGTGTGTGTGTCACCATCGAAGGATTGCACACGCCAGGCAAGCACAGTGCCTGTGAGCTACACGCCCAGACAGCCATGGGTTTTGACGTAAAATATGCTCACTGAGGGTGTGCTCGTGCCATGATGTCATCACCATTTGTCGTGTTTACCAAGAAGGCATGATGAATCCCTAGTCTCTTACTCATTCTTGTGCTTTGATTTTAAATTCGTCTACAGAGTTACGATGCAGATGAACTGATCGCACAGGGGTCCAGTACAGTGGCGAGAATCTGGGGAGGGGGTGTTTTCTCATTGTTGGGAACGATGAGTATCCAGAACTCTCATTCTGCCTCCTGTGCATGTCTCTACATTCTCGTACATGGTTCTCACCCACACGTGACTCAGCACATCCCGTGTGACTCAGTGTGTGTCCGTGTGACTCAGCGTGTGTCCCGTGTGACTCAGCATGTGTCCCGTGTGACTCAGTGTGTCCGTGTGACTCAGTGTGTCCCGTGTGACTCAGTCTGTCCCGTGTGACTCAGTCTGTGTCCCCATGTGACTCAGTGTGTTTCGTGTGACTCGGCGTGTGTCCCGTGTGACTCAGCGTGTGTCTGTGTGACTCAGTGTGTTCCGTGTGACTCAGTGTGTGTCCCGTGTGACTCAGTGTGTCCCGTGTGACTCAGTGTGTGTCCCGTGTGACTCAGCGTGTGTCCCCTGTGACTCAGCGTGTGTCCCGTGTGACTCAGTGTGTGTCCCTGTGACTCAGTCTGTCCTGTGTGACTCAGTGCGTGTCCATGTGACTCAGTCTGTCCGTGTGACTCAGTGTGTCCCGTGTGACTGAGTGTGTGTCCGTGTGACTCAGTGTGTGTCCGTGTGACTCAGTGTGTGTCCATGTGACTCAGTGTGTGTCCGTGTGACTCAGTGTGTCCCGTGTGACTGAGTGTGTGTCCGTGTGACTGAGTGTGTGTCCGTGTGACTCAGTGTGTGTCCGTGTGACTCAGTGTGTGTCCATGTGACTCAGTGTGTGTCCCGTGTGACTCAGTGTGTGTCCCGTGTGACTCAGTCTGTCCGTGTGACTCAGTGTGTGTCCTGTGTGTTGTCTTTGGGAAGCTGGATGCTTCAGAGGGGGTCAGTCCGTAGCAAGAGGTCTCTGTTGTGCACACTGCCATCGGCTGATTGTTACCCACATGAGGCCTCTTCAGTTTCGTCATTTTACAGGAGAATTTTCTGTTCCGTGCTGAAGTCCCAAAACCCACGTCCCATAGGAAACGTTGGGAGGTGAGGACGGATAGAGTAAGGGGAAGATGACAGAAGAAACCCCTTAGGTCCTACACAGGAAGGGAAAATTCATGCCTCAAATGCAGTTGAGGCCTTAACAATGGCCGGGTGCAAAATAAAATAGAATAGACTCACAGTCATTGGGGAATGTTCGGCACCAGAGCTGCTGGAATTGGGGAATCTTTGTAAACAGTGGAAGAGTTGGGCTCAGTCTGGCTCCTGGGTCCTGGACATGGGGATGGATAGGGTCACTATGACTACTGTGGGAGCAGAGAAACTGAGCAATACCCCCACCCCTCGTTCAGACAAAGGCTGCCTAACCTGGGTGAATGTGTGGAAACACCGCTCCTGCCAGCCGGGCTCAGAGGAGCCATTAGATACACCTGGCTACCGCCAGCTGAGGTCTCTGTAACTGTGGGGGCTGGGAAACGATGGAGGGGGAAATGAGTCACCCAGGGGAGTGGGTATAAGAGAGGCTCTGTTTGATGCCTTGCTCTCCGAGCGCAATGGGGATGCGTTTACAGGAGAGTTAAGAAAGACTGCAGGGCTGGAGAGATGGGGCAAAAGCACTGGCTGCACTTGCAGGGGAACCAGGACTTGCCAAAACCACATGGTAGCTCACAACCATCTAACTCCAGTTCCAGGGGATCTGACTCTGTCCCCTGTCCGTGCCCCAGGAGATAACCCTGTACCCATGAGCACAGGGACGGCACTAGTTGAACTCAATGATTTATAAAAGAAGAAGAAGGAGGAGGAGGAGGAGGAGGAAAAAGAGGAGGAGGAGGAAGAGGAGGAGGAGAAGAAGAAGAAGAAGTGAAACGTGAAGATGAAAAGGAGATACGAGATACGCTGAAGGGAGGAAGCAAAGGATGGGTATAGTTGAAATACATTGTGCATATGCACAGACTTTTCAAACAGTAAATAAAATATTAAATACCAAGAACCAAATCAACCAATTTTAAAAAAAAAAAACCTGAGCAAATGAACTGAATGCAGCTCTCAAATGGATGATGGATACTTGGGTAAAGTGTTCCGCAGCCTTAGCTAATAGAGAAGTGCAAATTAAAACTTTGCTGAGGGTCTGTCTCAGGGCAGTCAGAGTGGCTGTCATCAGGATAATGACATCAGATGCCAGAAAGTATGTGGGGCCACTGCAGGAGTCCACGTGGTGATTTATGCATAAATAAATAAATAAATAGATAGATAGATAAATAAATAAATAAATGGGGTTAGAGAGACATCTCAGGAGTTAAGAGCAGGGGACCGCGGTTCAATCCCCAGCGCCCACATGTTGATGCACATCCATCAGCCATGGGATCTCCTGCCCTCTCTTGGCTGCATCGAGCACTGCATGCATGTTTGACAGACACACAGGCAGAACAACCATACACATACATTTTTTAAAGACTTTAAAGTTTTTTAACTCAAACTAGAGCTGCTGTATGACTCAGCGGCACCACACTCAGATACACCGGAAGAACCCTTAAGTTCGCACACCACAGAGACTCCCACACATCCCTGTTTACTGTTGCACAATACGTAAGAGCCAGGAAGTGAAACCAGCCTCGATGCCCATCAGCACGGGAATGGGTAAGGAAATGTGGCATGTATGCACAAGGGGACATTAAAATTAAATCATGGCATTTGCAGGGATATGGATGGATGGGACGGGGCAGGGTCGTTATGTGGACAGAAGCGAGCCAGACTCGGCCAAACGCCATGTTTTCCCCCTCAATGGGAGGAAGAGATGGGGACAAAAGCCAGGGCAATGGAATACCTGTGACAGGAAGGCAGGCAGGAATATGTGAGAGGAAATGGGGCAGGAAGAGGGGTGAGGGGTGATGGGACAGTGAAGGAGAGGACAAGTTAAGGACTAAGCTTGATGGCACATGTATCAGTTCCCGCAATGAACCCCTTTGTACGGTAACTTCAAAAGTAATAAAAAGCAACAATCCCAGACTTTTATCAATCAAGTGCTACTTTCTCCCTGCCAATTAGCCAAGGGCTGAACACTGCTTCCAAGGGTGTATTTGTTTTTATGCCATGCCGACAGCTCCGCCGGAGGAAGTATAAATTAATAACATTCCAGAAAAACAGAACTTTGATACCAAGCGTTTAAAATATTCATGTCCTTTAAGCCTCTGAGTTCGTGTAAAATTAAACACTGGCAACAACCCATGTGTGTAAAAGTGGGAGTCTTATTTCACAGAATACTTATTTCACACACGCCAGCCCAGTAGAATCACTCTATAACGTGTCCTCGTTAGGGTTGCTATTGCCCGGATGAAACGCCATGACC
This sequence comes from Cricetiscus sungorus, assembly GCA_030556225.1. NCBI lineage: Eukaryota > Metazoa > Chordata > Mammalia > Rodentia > Cricetidae > Cricetiscus > Cricetiscus sungorus. Next base: position 2,266,661 of record JANBXA010000369.1, on the reverse strand, counting down.
CCAAGCAAGTTGTCGAGGAAATGGTTTATTTGGCTTATGCTCTCACACCACAGTCCATCAATGAAAGAAGACAGGACAGGAACTCAGACAGGGAAGGAACCTGGAGGCAGGAGCTGACGCAGAGGCCGTGGAGGGAGCCCCTTACTGGCTTGCTCCCTGTGGCTTGCTCAGCCTATTTCTTGATAGACCCAAGGACCACCAGCCCAGGGATGGCACCACCAACAGAGGGCTGGGCCCTCCCCCATCAGCCACTAACTAAGAAAATGCCCAACAGCTGGATCTAATGGACGCATTTCCTCAATTGACATTCTTTCCTTTCAGGTGGCTCTAGCTTGTGCCATTTGACATAAAACTAGCCAGCATATGGGGTGATCTGTGCAGGTGTGGAAGCGGTCTTCGGTGGTGCCCCCAGCTAGCTGCTCCCTCCAGTAAGAGGCGGAGTCGAAGGTGGATGTTTCCCTGGCTTCCTACTTCCAACGCTTTTATGAGAAGTGTTTGTGGGCATTTAATATCCAGAAAGATCAGTTTTACCGCATCGAGAACAGGGAAGGACAGTCTGACCCCCTTAGATGGCCATGTGTGCCACGCTGCTATTTACATGACACTGTCACAGGCCCCTCTACAGCGGTCACGAGGTCATCCCCGGGGCCTAGATAAGGGAGCTGGCCGCTACCACCAGGACAGAAACACTACTGTCTTCATGCTTTCCGACTTCAAGTTCTTTTCCCCTTTTATATAAGGAAGTGAACCTCCAGTTCACACTCCAGACGTATGTATCATCTTATGTATAATCTACACGTGTTCACTATGTGTGCCTGGTGCCTAACAAAGGCCAGATGTGTGTCGGATCCCCCAGAAGTGGAGTTACGGGAGGTTGTGAGCTACAATGTGGGTTCTGGGAATTGAACCCAGGTCCTCTGGAGGAGCAGTCAATGCTCTTCATCACTTAGTCACCTCTCTAGCCCCAGTACTCACTCTAAATGTCCCCGCTGTGCTGGGGAGGCCACTGCCTGGCTTGACCTGTACAAGAAAGAAGAGGTTTACCCTAGAATGGTATACAGACACTCAGAATTCACAGGTTGTATGAGCTAAGGAGGTCAGAGCAGGAGCTCACGGCAGGAACTTGGAGGCAGGAGCTGATGCAGAGGCCGTGGAGAGTGCTGCTTACTGGCTTGCAAGCCGTGAGTAGCTCAGCCTGCCTCTCACATCATCCAGGACCACCAGCCCAGGGGTGATAACGGCCACATTGTGCTAAGCCCTCCCACATCAAACGTTAGTCAATAAAATATCCTCCGAGTGGCCCATAGGCCGATCAGAAGGGAGCGTTTCCTCAGCAGAGGTTCCCTCCTCTCAGAGGACTGTAACGTGTGTTAAGTTGACAAAATGCTAACTAGGACACAGGACGGCAGCAGTAGCGATGTTACAGAAGCAGCACGTCTTCCCGATGAGAAATCACTCCACCGTTTAGAGATTAATAAGGAAAAACTCTTCAGTAATAGTGCAAGCTCCACAGGGAACCAGCCCCAACAGAAATCCCATCAGCATATACAGTTTCCCAGCCACAGATTACATTTTGAGCCATTTAAAATGTTTCATACAGGCAGAAACGCCAAAGTTTGGTTGTTTGGACAAATGGGAAGATTTTCAATGTAAAGAACCTGCAGTTGTTATCAGGGAACAGACCTGGGTGCTTTTACCAGGCCGCTGATAACCAAGCTCGTCCTTCCTGATAAGGGGTACTCCTCTAGCTAAATTCTTTGGGTGACTTGATATTTCCTGAGCAAGTTTAGCAATCCTCTATTACATCAGTTTATTATTCTCGGGTGTTATTTTTAAATATCCCTGAGATTATGAACCACCATTGGCACAGGGCCATGGTCAAGCTCGGTCAGTAAAGTCCTTGGAGTCCTGGCTTTGCGTCCTGCCACATACAATGAAGCTGGACATGGCTGCACACACCTGTAATCCCAACACTGACAGGTAGAGACAAGCGGCTCCCTGGAGCTCATTGGCCAGCCAGCCTCGTCAATCAGAACGCTGCAGGGCTGGTGAGAGACCCTGTCTCAAAACCTAAGGTGGAAGAGCTAGAGAGAGAGCTTAGCGGCCAAGAACACATGCTGTTCTTACACCCAACTGTGACTCCAATTCCAGGGGGTCCAACACCCTCTTCTGACCTCCATGGACACCAGGCATGCATGTAGTATACAAACATACATGTAGGCAAAGTACTCACACATAAAATAAGACTGAGTAAATCTAATAACAAATAAGTAGATAGATAGTGAGCAATTGAGGAAGAACTCAGTAACTACCTCAGGCCTCTATACACACACTCACATACAAATCCATAGGGGCACACGTGAACAAGGACAAATACATATATACACATGCACACACACTCATAGACACACACATGAACATGCACAGATGCACACACACACCTGCACAAATACATATACACACGCACACACACTCACAGACACATACATGAACATGTACAGATGCACACACACACACCTGTACAAATACATATATACACATACACTCATAGACACACACATGAACATGTACAGATGCACACACACCTGCACAAATACATATACACACACGCACACACACTCATAGACACACACATGAACATGCACAGATGCACACACACACACCTGCACAAATACATATATACACACACTCACACACACTCAGACACATACATGAACATGTACAGATGCACACACCTGTACAAATACATATATACACACACACACACTCAGACACATACATGAACATGTACAGATGCACACACCTGTACAAATACATATATACACACACACACACACTCATAGACACACACATGAACATGTACAGATGCACACACACACACCTGTACAAATACATATACACACGCACACACACTCACAGACACACACATGAACATGTACAGATGCACACACACACACCTGTACAAATACATATATACACACACTCATAGACACACACATGAACATGTACAGATGCATACACACACACCTGTACAAATACATATACACACACACACACACTCACAGACACACACATGAACATGTACAGATGCACACACACACACCTGTACAAATACATATATACACACACTCACAGACACACACATGAACATGTACAGATGCACACACACACACCTGTACAAATACATATACACACGCACACACACTCACAGACACACACATGAACATGTACAGATGCACACACACACACCTGTACAAATACATATATACACACACTCATAGACACACACATGAACATGTACAGATGCATACACACACACCTGTACAAATACATATACACACACACACACACTCACAGACACACACATGAACATGTACAGATGCACACACACACACCTGTACAAATACATATACACACACACACACACTCACAGACACACACATGAACATGTACAGATGCACACACACACACCTGTACAAATACATATACACACGCACACACACTCACAGACACACACATGAACATGTACAGATGCACACACACACACCTGTACAAATACATATATACACACACTCATAGACACACACATGAACATGTACAGATGCATACACACACACCTGTACAAATACATATACACACACACACACACTCACAGACACACACATGAACATGTACAGATGCACACACACACACCTGTACAAATACATATACACACACACACACACTCACAGACACACACATGAACATGTACAGATGCATACACACACACCTGTACAAATACATATATTCATAAATACCCTTGTTGCTTTCCTTGAAGGGTAGCAGGCAAACCCTTTGCCCAGCCAGGAGGACAGGCACACTCTTTAATGGTACACAGCGGCTCACTCACAATTCACAGGACCTGTGTGGCGGTGGGGTTACTAATGACCACCTTCACCGGGTGTAATTAGGAGAGCCAGCCGCTGATACTTTCTCCGAGTAAATATTTAGACTTTCTGCTCCTCTTTGTCACAATAGAATTCTAGTCTAAGCTCGCCCTGACGGGGAAGCTGTGTCTGAGAGGAAGCTCCCAGGAGCATGACGACTCCTCCTAACCGGCAGATCAATGCCACCTCCTCACCTTGGTCTTCTCAAACCCTGCCAGGGCCTGAGAGAGTCCTCCCATGCTGGAGGGCTGCATCCTCAGGCCTCCCATGAGAAGGGCCAACACTGTCCAGACAGAGCTGCCACGCACAGGCCCTGTGACCACCCCTCTGCAGCAGCCTCCTAGAAGCCAACGGCCAGACAATCTCCACAGGGACTCAGTGACTTGGGAGATCGCTTCCCCTTCGCCGCCCCCTGAGATCCGTTCAGATTCCAGCTCCCTCCTTCCACTGATCTCAGAAAGCGGCAGCTTCCTTGGGCAACAGTGAAGTGTCCCCAAGGCACCTTCCCTGTGCGGTAAGCAGCCACTCTCTTATTAGACAGGGGTGCACAGAGCAACTGGCCTTTGTCTTGTGCACATAGACGTGGCAGCGGAGAACTCATATTTTCTAGAAGAAAACTCCCGGGGTTAAATCTGAGCCGCTGAAGAAAGGTAAGCAGGTCAGCGGGCAGAGTGGCCTCCCTGGAGACCCAGGTCTGTGTGATCTCTGCTTTTCCTTCCAGACAGGACTTCAGTCTCATAAAGCCATAAGGACAGGCTGCTGGGGCATGTGCAGGCATGTACAAGTCCTGGAGCCTCCGTTGACCAGTTTCCCCGTGGCACCACCACATAATGGCACCACCACCACCACCACACAAATTCTCAGGTCACTAGTGCGGCCCCCACAGACACTACAACCCCAACCTGTGAATCTCCTGATTGATTGTCCCAACCAGCGCATTGTCAGGAACATCATAAGAAGCCCAAGCAAGTGCGGGTGTCAGCTGCCCCTTGGCGCCCTCCCCCTCCCCGCAGAGGTCCTCAAGGCATCTGGAGTTAGAAAGTAGCCCCACGTCTAGAGCTTGAGTAACCCTAGAGAACAACCCAGTCCGTGGTGCCCAGGACCAGCTCCCAGGTGGAATTCTGCCCTTGGGAAAGTAATCAGGGTGCACACACTGCCTGGCCATGTGGGCAGCAATCTAGCAGAAGGGGTTGGGGAGGTTGTGGGGTCCCGGTGAAGGACAGAACTGTGAAGAAAGTCCTTGCAGTGGGCTCACATGGTGCTTGCCAGAGTCTTGTTCTCCCACTGAGCATCCTAAACAAAAGTCTGCACCCGTTTTGCTTTGCAAACTCTCTACCATTTAGTATTTTCCAATCATTCATGACCCAATGGTTTATAGAACACAGACAGAGCTGGCTACTTGTTAATGGCCATGCCCTTGCTTGTCATAGCTATGCCCGGTTCTAGGGATGGCTAACTGCTCAGCAGTCCCTGAGTGTGCCTCTGTGGTCTGGGGTCCAGTAGTGCTTAGGCCCAATTCCCAGACCCACTCAGGCCTTTACTGGGTACCATGATAATCTGTGGACGTAGTGTTTGGGATTTTAAACATGAGTTTTATTCAATCGTTTGATGGTTGCAAATTTAGTGATTATTTTTATCCTACCATGTGAAGATGGTGTTGAATTGGCTGCAATTGAGACATGCTTTGGGGGGCTGGGAGAGGCTAGGCAGGCATGGAGACCTAAGTTGGGATCTCAGCACCACTTTAAAGTCAGGCAGGGCTGTCATTCCACTCGGGGTTGTATGTAGAAAGATCTCTGGGGCTTGCTTGCCAGCCAGCCTAGCCAACTGGTTAAGTCTGGGTTCAGTAAGAGTCTGTCCTGGCTAGTTTCTTGTCAACTTGATACAAGCTAGAGTCATCTAACAGGAAGTAACTTCAACTGAAAAAAAAAAAAAATGCCTCCATAAGATTAGAGACAAGCATCCTGTAGGGGATTTTCTTAATCAGTGATTGGTGTGGGAGGGCCCCACTCACTGAGGGTGATTCCATCCCTGGAGTATTCAGGTTGAGTTGTCCATGAAGAGCAAGCAAGTAAGCAGAGCTCTTCTGTGGTCTCTGCTGCAATCCTGCCTCCAGGCTCCTGGTCTCTGCTGCAATCCTGCCTCCAGGCTCCTGGTCTCTGCTGCAATCCTGCCTCCAGGCTCCTGGTCTCTGCTGCAATCCTGCCTTCAGGCTCCAGCTTCCCTTCCTGCCTCCAGGCTCCAGCTTCACTTCCTGCCTCCAGGCTCCAGCGTGACTTCCTGCCTCCAGGCTCCAGCTTCCCTTCCTGCCTCCAGGCTCCAGCTTCACTTCCTGCCTCCAGGCTCCAGCGTGACTTCCTGCCTCCAGGCTCCAGCTTCCCTTCCTGCCTCCAGGCTCCAGCTTCCCTTCCTGCCTCCAGGCTCCAGCATGACTTCCTGCCTCCAGGCTCCAGCTTCCCTTCCTGCCTCCAGGGTTCAGCTTCACTTCCTGCCTCCAGGGCCCAGTTTCACTTCCTGCCTCCAGGCTCCAGCGTGACTTCCTGCCTCCAGGCTCCAGCTTCCCTTCCTGCCTCCAGGGTCCAGCGTGACTTCCTGCCTCCAGGGCCCAGTTTCACTTCCTGCCTCCAGGCTCCAGCATGACTTCCTGCCTCCAGGGTCCAGCGTGACTTCCTGCCTCCAGGGTTCAGCTTCACTTCCTGCCTCCAGGGCCCAGTTTCACTTCCTGCCTCCAGGCTCCAGCGTGACTTCCTGCCTCCAGGCTCCAGCTTCCCTTCCTGCCTCCAGGGTCCAGCGTGACTTCCTGCCTCCAGGGCCCAGTTTCACTTCCTGCCTCCAGGCTCCAGCATGACTTCCTGCCTCCAGGGTCCAGCGTGACTTCCTGCCTCCAGGGCCCAGTTTCACTTCCTGCCTCCAGGCTCCAGCATGACTTCCTGCCTCCAGGCTCCAGCATGACTTCCTGCCTCCAGGGCCCAGTTTCACTTCCTGCCTCCAGGCTACTGCCTTGTGTTATTTCCCTGACTTCCTGTAAGATGAAATAAATTTTTCCTTCCTAAGTTGCTTTTGGTCCTGGAATTTGTCATAGCCATAGAAAAGTGACTAAGGTGGAGACCCTGACTCGAGAACAAGGGGAGACAGGAGAGGCGTGTGTACTGGTGAGGCGCCCGCTGAGCAAGCATGAGGGCCTGAGTTCAGATCCCCAGACCCACGTAAGAGCAGAGCATACCGGCACACACTTGCAACCCAGTGCTGAGAAGCAGAGAGCCCTGAGGCCTCAGGGGTGAGCCGTTCTAGCTGAAACAGAAAGCCTCAAGTTAGGGAGACCCTGTTTGTCTCAGAATACAAGGTGCAAAGTGATACAGGAAAATACTTGAAGTCAACCTCTGATGTCCAAGTGAGCACACATGCACACAATCCACACACAAACACACACAGAGACACACACACAGACACACACACACACACACACAGATAGACAGACACACACACAGACACACACACAGACACACACACAGACACATACAGAGACACACACACAGACACACACACACAGAGACACACACACAGAAACACACAGAGAGACACACACACAGACACAGAGACACACACACACAGAAACACACACACACAGAAACACACACAGAGAGACACACACAGAGACACACACACACAGACAGACAGACACACACACACAGACACACAGAAACACACACAGAGAGACACACACAGAGACACACACAGAGACACACACAGACACAGAAACAGAAACACACACACCATGCTATGGGCCAAAGAAGGAAAAAGAGAGTGCATCCATACCCCTCTCCCTGAGATGCCCCAGCCATGGAAGAGTACCAGGAGCTGCATTCTCCACGGTGACCAGCTCTACATTGTCTGGCCCATTCGCAATGTCATAAGCCCAAGCATGGATCCAGATGGGCTCACAACCAGAGAGCAGACATGAGGACCCACAAGGAAGATGCTGAGAAAGGCCCCGAGGCACAGATGTTTCAAAATGTGATTCCTGCTGGTCAGAAGGGGACATGGGGGCTGCTGCCACCATGGCCATTGTGTTCATTGTGTTCAGGGGAAAGTACAGCCCCACCGTGAGAAAGCCATTATCCCTCAACCAAGTACTACTCCCTCAGCAAGAGCACCGGGCTGCTAACTGTCCATTTTCAAGACGGGGTAGACTGAGTCAGGGGAATGGGATGCCAGCAGCAGTGAACACATGGGGGTCTCTGGGCTGTTGGACAGCGTTCCACGTGTAGCACTTAACTCAGAGTTGGATGCAGAGTAGCTTTGTGGGACTTGACATGGGGTAAACTACAGTGCCAGGGAAGGGCAGAGCCAGATGACCCCTCCAGCCCCACTGCCTTGTTAGACCAAAGAACAGTGCAGCCCTTGCAAAAGAACACCAGGTGGTCTGGCTGCAGCTTCACAGCTCAGGTGCTCCAATAGGGAGCTTTCCTGGACGTCCAAATGCCCCCCATTGGGTGAGGAGGCACGACCACCCGTGGCCCCAGCACTTGGGAGGCTGAGGTTTGAAGATGGCAAGTTCCAGGATAGCACGGGCTGCAGAGCAAGACCCTATCTCACAACAACAACAAATCCCACACCCCTCTAGGAGCCCAGTGGCTCAGAACATCCTACAGCAAAGTAGTTCTGCCTTCACTTGGTCACCTTCATAAATGTCACCAATGTGGTCCACAGTGCAAGAGATGCAGCAGCCACCCAGCTCCCCATTTGGAAGCTTACTTTCTAACCTCTGTGCAAGCTGTACATGGTCAATTTGGCCATGCACACAAGTACTGCCCAGTGCAGCCGCCTTCACCCACCCTTGGAGTCCACACAGCCCCCGGCCCCCGCCCCCCGCCCTGTCCCAGTCCAGGATGCACCCACAGCCTCTCCGCCCACAGTGTCTCCGTTGCCCAGAGCATCTGGTGACGGTCACACACAGCAATTAATAATGCCTGAATAACCATGATGATCTGGTCCCCACGCGCTGTTTCCTTAACAGAACTGGCCCCTTGAATGATGATTTCTTTATCACGTGACTCCATTTCCACTGCGGGCAAGTGTCTTCACCCTCCCAGAGTGACTGGTACATGTCCTGGTGGTCTCTGCTTGTGTGTTTTCTTCAACACTTTCATGAAAAGAACCTGTAAGTCGAAACCACTTTTTTAAGAATATCGTTTTCATACAAGCCCTGTCAGTGTTCGGTGTTCCAGAATAGAACACATTCGAGTTAATCTAACACCTCGAACTGTCAGCCTGTCTATCTGCTGGGATATGAGCTGCCCACTCCCAGGTGGGTCTTTCGCTGCACAGCCTCTGTGATATGTAGGGAAGGAAGCTCAGTGGGTGTACAAAGCAGGAGAATGAAGGAAGCTGGCACAATTCCTCAGCTAGGAAGAGGATCAACCCCCTCATCACCATCCCCTCAGCACCATCCCCTCATCACCATCCCCTCAGCACCATTCCCTCAGCACCATCCCCTCAGCACCATCCCCTCAGCACCATCCCCTCAGCACCATCCCCTCAGCACCAACCCCCATCACCATCCCCTCAGCACCATCCCCCATCACCATCCCCTCAGCACCATCCCCCATCACCATCCCCCATCACCATCCCCTCAGCACCATCCCCCATCACCATCCCCCATCACCATCCCCTCAGCACCATCCCCCATCACCATCCCCCATCACCATCCCCCATCACCATCCCCTCAGCACCATCCCCCCCATCACCATCCCCCATCACCATCCCCTCAGCACCATCCCCCATCACCATCCCCCATCACCATCCCCCCATCACCATCCCCTCAGCACCATCCCCCATCACCATCCCCCATCATCATCCCCCATCTCCATCCCCCATCACCATCCCCCATCACCATCCCCCATCACCATCCCCCATCACCATCCCCCATCACCATCCCCTCAGCACCATCCCCCATCACCATCCCCCATCACCATCCCCTCAGCACCATCCCCCATCACCATCCCCCATCTCCATCTCCCATCACCATCCCCCCATCTCCATACCCCATCACCATCCCCCATCACCATGCTTTGGGTACCACACGTGTGCCTGGTCATCTGATTAATAAGCCCAGTTCTCTGGACCCAGCCTCAGGAGAGTCTCCTGGACCCTCAGGGCGTTTCCCTCTGTTTTGTTGCCTTTCACATTGGAAGGCAGTCACAGCTGTCCATTATGGAAACTATGACCCAATACTGTAAATCTAAAAAACAAAATCCCTGTATCACTGATGAGAGGGGGGAGGGGGAGGGAGGGAGGGAAGAGAAGGAGAGAGGGAGAGATGGAGAGAGAGAGAGAGAGAGAGAGAGAGAGAGAGAGAGAGAGAGAGAGAGAGAGAGAATCAAACTTCAAACAAATGTACAATATTCCAGTATTCTGGGAGAAGCTGTGGCTGTTCCACTAATCCTTTACTTAGGACCCAGTGTCTTGGTCTCCGTGCACTGACCCAGCTGCTGTTCAATAAACACTCCCAGACGGGGGCAACAAATGTAATTCTCACCTCTAGTGCTTTTTCCTTGTTTAGCACGAAGTCTCAGCCTCTGCAATAAAGTTCTTTCGCTCTGCTTCCTCCTCTCCTGATGGCTGCGAGCCTGGGGTGCTGAGAGGGCCCGCTGGGAGGCAGGCGGCAGCCAGTAAACCGGGCTCTGCCTGTGCTGGCCCGGCACCTTTGCAGCAAATTGGCTCGTCGTTCTTCAAGCTCTGCAGGTCTCAAGGCAGAAGAGCCTGCCTGTGCCTGAATCTCCCAGGCTCTGTCTGGTCAGGGTCTGAGTTACAGAAGCAAGGACGAGTGATTATACCCCGGCTCTGGGTTTGCAGACACACTCCACCACACCCATCTCACACACACACACACACACACACACACACACACACACGCACACACACGCACACATGTGCACACACACACACACACACACTCACACACACACCCCAGCTCTGGGTTTGCAGACACACTCCACCACACCCATCTCACACACACGTGCACACACACACACACACACACACACACACACTCACACACACACACCCCAGCTCTGGGTTTGCAGACACACTCCACCACACCCTGCTCCTATTAGGTGAGGGATCTGCACTCAGGCCCCTCATGCTTCACTTCACCGGCAGAGCGATCCCTCCAGCCCCAGGACCACATCTGCTGAGGGGCAGCTAGACTGAGCCCACTCTTGACTGGTGCGCTCATCTCCATACAGGCGTCTCCAGTCTGTGCTGACAGATTCCTTTGGAATGTATTCTCACGAATGGTGTCGCTGGATCAGATGAACCTCGAGTTTTGTTTTACACACCAAGGATGCATTAGGATGCTCTTCCCATCCTCGCCAGCATTTGCTGGTGATTGTTAGCACAAAGTTCGAAGGAGGCCCTTGCGTGGGGGACCCTGGAGATTCCATGGCAGGCAGGCGAGGGTGACGGCGCCAGGCAGAGGGACAAACACGCTAGGCAGATGAAGTTTAAGTGAGAAGATTCATTAGACATGGGGGGGGGAGGGGGAAGGACGAGAAAAGGGGTGAAGAGACACCGAGATACACAGAGAGGGGACAGGAGAGAAGAGGGAGACAGGGAAGCCCTGTGTGCACCTGGGGAACAGAGAACAGCGGGAAGAGAGTGGGGACAGAGAAGAACCTGAGAGTGAAGAGAGCCTAAGAGGGCGGAGGTCTTTCTCTTTCTTTTAAAGGGGCCCTTTGCACCTGGTGTAGACTGGTACTCATGGACCCCTGGGCTGACCAGGGTACTGCCTGAGTCCATTCTGCCAGGTGACAGGGGCAGGCCTGCGTAATGCCTGAATCCTTACAGTGATGAACATTCTGACAGTCAGGAAATACCATCTCTGCGCTGGGCTGGCTTGCATTTCCCCAGTGGACACCGATTCTGTTTGTATTCACATACTTATTGGCTATCTGTATATAACTTTAGACTTGTCTGTTCATTTGCCCACTTATTGACTGGATAATTTGGGAAAGAAAGTTTGGTGTTTAATTTTTTTTTTTTTTTTTTAGTTATCTGTATAGTCTGGATATTTAATCCTTGGTCACATGAATGACTGAAAGAACTTCATTTTTTTAAGGTTTGTTTAATAAATAAATTATTTATTTCTAAGTGATCAGGTGTTTTACCTGCATGTATGTCTGTGCACCACCTATGAGGGTCCAGTGCCTGTGGCAGTCAGAGAAGAGCATTGGATCCCCTAGAACCGAAGCCGGAGACTTTTGGGAGCTGCTGCGTGCAGGCTGGGAATCAAGACTGGCCCTCTGCAAGAGCAGCCAGTGCTCCTAACTGCCGAGCCATCTCCCCAGCTCCTCTTTCTAGTTTCCATGTCTCCCTCTCCCTCCCTCACCGGGAACCCAGAGGTTGACTTTACTGTCTTTCTCAGTAACTTATGTTTTTGGGATGGGACCTCTCACTGATTCTGGAGCTCACCATTTTAGTAGACTGGCTAGCCAATGCGCTCCTGCTTTCCTGTGTAGGCTCCAGGGACCTGAACTCAGGAAAGCATTTTGCACACTACGCAGCTCTCCGGAGCAAACCAAAGACTTCCCCACATTCTCTTGGCTCCCTCTTCATGGTGAAATATCCTGTCCATGGTTCTGAGCAACCTTTATCACAGCAACACCGCTACCCATGGTAGAGCCTAGAGCTGGCTCTGTGGGACCCCCGCAAGGGTCACAGAGGGCTGAGGCGGCCCCCTGACATCCACTCTCATGGACAGTGGAGGCTGAGGAAGACACAGGACAGAGTCTCTGTCCTCTGACCCCTGATGTCAGGGCAGTGGGGAGCACCAAGGCCAGCCTCTGTACTGACAGTGACGCTGCTCTGAGGACCTCTCTTGTCTTCACCTGTGCAGGCTTCTGGGGTGGAGGCTGGAAAAGGAGGCAGCAAATAAATAAGGGAACGAGATTTGTGCTGTGCCTGTGCTGTGGCGCAGAGGAGGAGGCCAGACTCTTAAAAAATGTCATGTCTAGTGTTTACATTCCGTTTTGCCTCTCGGCGCACACACACACACACACACACACACACAAGAGAGAGAGAGAGAGAGAGAGAGAGAGAGAGAGAGAGAGAGAGAGAGAGAGAGAGAGAGAGAGGTGCATGCCCCCACAGGCCCACAGGGTCACAGGCCCAGAAAAAATCCTGCACAGCCCCCAGGACATGTAGCAGAGCCTGGCCAGACCGGCTACATCAGAATCAGTACCCTGCCCAGAAGAAGCTGGGGCTTGGACAGCGCTGCTTCAGATTTAAAAGTGATTTTTTTTTTTTTTTTTTCTTAAGACACCAGAAGAAAAGGGGTTGCTTTGAGCTCATCTGCATTACAGATCAGGCCTCAGAGAGAACCAGCCATCCATAATTCATTACATGTTTCCTGCCGGGGCTGGAGACAGCCTGATCCTAGCAACAGAGTCATAGCAACAGGAGCTGAAGCCGAGCTGCTCCGCCCACCAGAGAGAGGAGAGGGAGGGGCGAGGTGTGTGGCTCCTGGCTGGGTAAGGGCTGGCAAAGTTCACCCTGGTGTGGTTTCAAGGGGAGATGGGGGCTGAAAGTGGAGGTGGGTTTGAGAAAGCTGGGATGACGGCGTAGGAGGAGGGAGACTGGGGAAGGGTTGCGATAGGCGCGGAAGGAAAAGCATGTGCATTTGAGCTGCATAAACGCCTAGCTAAGCAAGGTAGGCCTGTCGTGTTTGTAAAGATCCCTGCCAGCTGCCACGCTGCCTGGTACCCATCAACACAGTACACAGACAGGGTCACTAGAAGACCGCCTCATTGTTGATTGTTAAAAGAATCACGTGACTCTGAGGCGCGCCTAACCGAGGAGCACAGTGTGTGAGCCTTCTGCCCTCACTGGGTTCGCCAGCGTCTGACACTTGAGAGGAGCTCCAGACACACCTGACCCCTCCCTCGCTATCAAAGTCCACCTGACTCTGACCACTCGATCGATCGTGGGGTCTGTGGTCCTACGAGGAGAATGTGTTTCTTTTATGTTTGACACCACTGGCGCTGGACGCTTGCAAAGCAATGCAGAAAATAGCGCTGAAGTTATGTACGTATGGAGGACACCCCTGAAACCCGTGAGCTGTGTGGAAATGACATCAGAGCTCCCGAAAGCTGAAAAGGTCACCTCCAGAGCTGTAGAAACCCTCAAAGTCAGGGAATGTGAGCTTTGCCATGGGGACGCCTGGACTCAAAGCCCGGTCCTCTGGAGGGACAGCCGGTGCTCCCAACTGCGGAGGCATCTTTCCAGCTCCCACGCCTTGCTTCGGAAGGCTTCACCTTTCGTCCTTTACAAACAGTCCTTGTCACAGCAGCCACCACATGGTCCCCAGCTTCCTCTTGATGCAACCATGGCTGGACGCACAGCTGCCAGCCACCCATTCAGTTCTCTGACCACCTGTAAAACAACCGTGGCCTCCAGGCAGCTGAGACTTCTTAAGAGCTTCTGAACATCACATGCACCCCTCTCGCCTTTAGCTTGAGGGTGTTTGTCCTATCCGCCCGCCTCCTGGTCCACCAGCCCGCTGCCCGCCTGCCGCCGGTCTGGGCCCACAGCCGCACCAGCCCCAAATAACACTCTGAGACTCTGTATTTGATACAATCCTGTTGGCCAGTTACCATTATTGTTTATGGGCTAGCTCTGTCTTAATTATTAACCCATTTCTACTTATCTAAGTATTTCCACATAGTCATCTTATCCGGGAGCCGCGGCTGTGTCTTCCTTCCTCCCTGGTCTACATCTTGACTCCTCCCAACTACTTCCTCTTTCCTCCTCCTAGTCTCTTAGCCCCACCTATCTTGTTTCCTATTGGCCACAGGGCTTTATTAACCAGTATGAGAAACATATATACAGAATAACATCTCCCACCAGGTGTTTGCAGGCAAAGCAGTGGGGGTGTCTATGGCAGGTGAACAGACCACCACCGTCTTGTCAGCCAGCATGCCTTACGTTCCTAGTCCTCATGGGATAACCCACCTGGCTGCTGGGACTCCGGGAGAAAATGACTCTGGCCCAGAAGAAAGGGCTCATGCGTCTGCCTGGATCCTGAGTGACACCAGTCTGCCCCTGCTCTGCCTTTTACAGCCTAACAACGATGAGAATGTCTTAGGAGCTTCCTGGCCTTTGCCAAACTGCTGAATTGAAGGTTGTCAGGGCCTGAGAAAGATCCAAGACAAGTGGAAAATTGTGATGGCCTGAGATCCCTCCTCACCCTGTACCCCTAAAGCCAAGAGGGGTTCTGGCCAGCACACTGCTCTTGGTAGCTTCAGACCAGTGAGCGAGAGACTCCTTCCCTACCTCGACATCATCAAAACCATCCCATCTGAAAATCTGGTGGTACTTTTCCCTGTTTGAAATGCCGATTTCCCTAAGGCGGTGGTTCTCAGCCTTCCTAATGCTGCAGCCCCTGGACACGGTTCCTCACGTTGTGGTGGCCCCCAACCATAAAGTTATTTCCTTTCTACTTGATGACTATAATTTTGCTACTGTCCCAAATCATAATGTGAATATCTGATGTGCAACATATCTGATATACAACCCCTGTGAAAGGCGTGTTCATCTCCCCCATGGGGTCATCATGACCCACAGGTTCAGAACTGCTGCCCTAAGGTCAAGTGGAAAACCTACTGTCTTGTTGAGGGTTTCTACTGCTGTGAAGAGACACCATGGCCATGGCAATTCTTACAAAGGAAAAGCATTCGGAAGTGCTCCGAATGTTACGCTGATTGAAGCTTGCCCAAACACCTCAGAGCCCACCCCCACAGAGACACACTACCTCCAACAAGGCCACACCTACTCCAACAAAGCCACACCCCCTAAGAGTGCCACTTCCCGTGAGCCTTCAGCAACGGGTCAGTTTTAGAACCATCGCTATTCTGCAGGGTTCGTGTGGTCCCTTCAAACTCCTCCTGCACAGACAGATATGAGTACTACCGACCACTGCAGGTCGGGGGTGGGGGGCGGTAACCAGGAAAATCAGCAAACTGAGAACAGGACATCTGTGAACGTGTATCAAAATGACCCAGTGACTCCTCATGTGGGTTTGCTGACACTCTGCCTTGAAGTGATGGGCCGTGTCCTTCCGTATATGTTTCTCTTATTGGTTGATGAATAAAACACTGACTGGCCAGTAGCCAGGCAGGAAGTGTAGGCGGGCCCACCAAACAAGGAGAATTCTGGGGAGAGGAGGCAGAGAGAAGCCTGCAGGGAGAGACACCGTGTAGCCTTTGGGAAGATGGGATGCCAGGCATTCTCCAGTAAGATAAAACCATGTAGAAATAGATGGATTAGTAGTTAAGGGTCAATAATTAAGAGGGAGCTAGCCAATAATAAGCCTGAGCCATCAGCCAGTTTATAAATTATTATAAGTCTTTGTGTGTTTATTTGGGGCTGAAGGATGATGGGATCAGGCTGAACATAAACCATGTCTACACTGAAGAGTGGACAGCTGCCTACACCTGTAATATCTCCTTGGCTGAAGCCTCCTCTGAAGCCCCCAAGAACCAGCCCCTGACTGTTCAGGACCCAGTAACACCACAGCCCAGTCAGTGTCTGTGCTGTCTACCCGGTTTGATACCCGTCTATATCAAGAGACAAGGCAGATCTGCAATTTTAAAGTGCTGTATTCTTCTCTATGCCCTGGTGGGCATTTCCTAAATAGGAAAACACAAAGCAAGCAGGAGCACTGGCCCCGGACAGCCACCTGTGAGCTCACCTAGGCAGAGAGAGCTCCCACACACTTCATTTATGATGGTTTACAGAAACTGCAACCATTCAAGGACAACCAGGGACACTGGACACTTAAAACTGCTCATGGTCTCAGCAGGCGAAAGCACCTGGACACTGTATAAGCTGGAGATCTGAGTTCAGTTCCTGGAGCCCGCAGTGGAAGCAGAACTCTCTGACCCCAACCCCACCACACAATAGTAATAGATAAAGTTATCAAAACGGTTCCTGCGCACTGCTCACTGGCAGGTTGGTGCAGCTTGGTGGCACAGAGTCCCTGGTCCCCTGTCTGGGCTGTGTCTCTGGGACAAAGGCTGCCTGTGAAAGGTGCAGCAGCCCTGGGTAGTGGAGGGGCAAGCCATCCCCTTGCCTGTCCAACTCCAGCATCATGGGTGTATCTCAGATACTCGTGTGTGTGTGTGTGTGTGTGTGTGTGTGTGTGTGTGCATGTGTGCTTGTGTGTATGTGTGTATGCGTGTGTGCTTGTGTGTATGTGTGTGTGTATGTGCGTGTATATAATATGTATGTGTGCATTGTGTATGTGTGTGTATATGAGTGTGTGTGTGTGTGTGTGTGTGTGTGTGTGTGTGTGTGTGTTTGTGCCTGTGTGTGCATATCTGGGTGGCTTCTCCTCATGTTCCAATTGCATAAGAACCTACCCAGTATTTTTTTCTGACCTGGTTTTCATGGTGCCTTTTGCCGTTGGCTATTTTATCATTAGCAATGAAAAGAAATCACCTTGTTCCTGGCTCTGTGGTTGTTGACCTTTATGTATTTCTTCTGGGACCAGGAGATCTATTTCACACTGTCACCCAAAACATGGGCTCGTATCCACAGAACAGCTCATCAGCTCTGTAGGTGTGGGTGGGGTGACTCTCGGGGCCCCGCCAACTGCCCATAAGCCCCCACGTCCTTCCTCCTTGGTGACCGCTTCAAACCATGGATGTGACCACAAAGAGGACAGAAGGGTAGTGAGGGGGAGCCCACTGTTCCAGAAGGGGCAGGTGTGCATGACAGATTGGGGTTTGGGGATGGACGCTAAAGCCTATTACTATTCAGCCTAGGAAGTGAAAGCTTTAGTCATCCTAAATAGGAACTAGAGCTGCCTCCTCCCCTCCTCCCCCCTCCTCTTTCCCTCCTCCTCTTCCTCCCCCCTCCTCCTCTCCCCCTCCCCCTCCTCCTCCCCCCCTCCTCTTCCCCTCCCCCTCCTCCTCCCCCCCTCCTCTTCCTCTCTCCTCCTCCTCCCCCCTCCTCTTCCTCTCTCCTCCTCCTCCCCCCTCCTCCTCCCCCCTCCTCTTCCTTCCCCCCTCCTTCTCCCCCTCCTCCTCCCCCCTTCCTTCTCCTCCTCCTCTCCCCTCCTCCTCCTCCCCCTCCTCCTCCCCCTCCTCTTCCTTCCCCCTCCTTCTCCCCCTCCTCCTCCCCCCTTCCTTCTCCTCCTCCTCTCCCCTCCTCCTCCTCCTCCCTCCTCCTCCCCCTCCTCTTCCTTCCCCCCTTCCTTCTCCCCCCTCCTCCTCCCCCCTTCCTTCTCCTCCTCCTCTCCCCTCCTCCTCCTCCCCCCCTCCTCCTCCCCCCTCCTCTTCCTTCCCCCTCCTTCTCCCCCTCCTCCTCCCCCCCTTCCTTCTCCTCCTCCTCTCCCCTCCTCCTCCTCTCCCCTCCTCCTCCTCCTCCTCTCCTCGTCCTCCTCCCCTTCTCCTCCTCTCCCCTCCTCCTCCTCTTCCCCTCCTCCTCCTCCTCTTCTGAGAGAGGTAGGTGGTCTCACTATATAGCCCTGGCTGACCTGGAACTCGCTACCTAGAAAAGGCTGCCTTTGATGAATTTAGCAGAGATGCACCTGCCTCTCCCAGGCCTGGAATTAACACCATTGCCCCCACTGCAGCCCAAGGGGACACTTTGGCAGAACTGGGCAGACAGCTCCTAGAGACAGCAGATCTATAAGCTACCAGTGGAAGAGGTGGATGCTTTAAAGCTTCACAGTAGAGTGCCTTAAATTCCTGGGTTAGTTTCCTCTGCTACATTTGGAACTTTTTCTTGGCAGCCATCAACGTCATTTTGTGATTAAGCTCCGGGACAGGAAGCACGGATTCAGTGTGGGCTAAGTGGGGTACAGTTTGGTGTGAAGTTCCGGTCTCAGTGCATTTCCTTCTTCCTGGCTAGAGGACTCACCGAGTCACTGCCACGCCCTTCGTTAAGACTGCAAATGCGTTTTTTTACCAAGCTCTTCGATTCCACCTCCAGCCATAACCCCTCCGGGGTCATCGTCCGGCTTCAGGTGGAGTCTTCTTCCTCTGCTGTGTGCTGCGGATCCTTGTTTGTGTCTCCAGAATACCACACCATAAGCACTGCAGTCCATCCGGCTGATCTGCCGCTCCCAGCCGGTGTCCTCACCAGCGCGTTCTCAGCCGGAAGCACACGGAGCACGTGCTCACACGCATGCCACAGCACGTGTGGAGGTCAGAGGACAACTTTGGAGAGTGAGTTCTCTCCTGTCACTGAGGGTTCCGGGGATTAAATTCATGTTGCCAGGATTTCAAGGCAAGCACCTTTACTGGCTGAGCCATCACAACTTGCCTGAATTGATGTTTTTAAACTAATAAAATGATGAGTGGCACATTCAACTTCCAGCATGTACCTTCCCCTCAGAGGGCTCCGTGGTCATAAGCAGCCTCTACCGGGGTGCAAAGGGGGCCCACCAGGCAGTGTTCCGCAGATCTGTGTGGATCTGAAGACCATGTCAAACAGGGAGGGAGGTGGGGGCAGTGAGAACTGGGCTGATAGTCACGGCCGCCCAACACATCACATTGTGCCTTCCCCTTGACACTAACTGTTATTAAAATCAGACACTGTAACAACAGAATCTGCTCTCTGCTGCTTAAAATTGCCCTGGGCCAGTCTCCAGGGTACTCCCACACAGGTAAGAGGGCAGAAAGTGCTCCCTGTCCCCCAGCTGTGACAGGCAAACCCTACGGGCCCCACATCTGGTGCCAGCTTCAGTTCCAAGGAAGAGAAACTCTTAATCCACCTCCTGTGATGATATCAGGGGTCAGAGGCAAGGTGACCATGGCTGAACCGAAACAATCCAGCATACCTGTCCACCCAGATCTTAAGGTTGCAGCCCTGAATTCGGCCTCACGTATGCACGCTGCACACACAGGAACACATGCCACATGCATACATACACGAGGCTCATTTCTGAATTTGGTGCCCCATGATGATTGCCATTCTACTTATGGGTTAAAGACAAACCTCCAGGGCACCTGTCACTCATCAGTGTCTGTGAGCTGATCATGAGACAGATTCACGTCTTAGCAGTGTGTCTATATAAGACATGGAGTGCCCAGCCGTGTCCCCTGTGAGACTGCAGAGATGAATCCATGGTTAAGAGTACTGTGTGCTCTTCCAGAGGACCCCACACCGACAGATGGTACTCCACAGCCACCTAACTCCAGCTTCACTGAATCCGACGCCACCTTGTGGCCTCTGGAGGTACACCCCACCACTTGGCAGACACAGACCCACAAACACATACAAAAAATATATATATTATTTCTAATGCCCTCTAGCAAAGATTTGCTAGCCAGGAGGTAGCAAATTTCTGTCCCTAAACAATGTTTTTGTTGTTGTAGTTTTTTTAAATATTTGTTTTTATTTTTAATTATGTGTATGCATGTGCGTGTCTATGTATATAAATACATACATACATACATACACTCACACACATGTGGATGTCCACAGAGTTCAGAACAGGGTGTTGGATCCCTCAGAGCTGGATTTACAATTGTTTCAAGCTGCCTGGAAGGGGTGATAATATCAAACCCAGGTCCTCTACAAGACCGGCAAGTACTCTTAATAGCTGAGCTCTCTCCAGCCCAGTTGTTGGGGATTTTTGTTTGTTTGATTTTGGTTTTTTGAGATACAATCTCATGTAGCATAGGCTGGCCTCGAGTTCACTATGTACCTAAGAATGCTTGAACTCCTAATCGTTTGACTTCCCACTCCCAAGTGCCGGGATGACAGATGTATGCCACCACACCTAGGAAAATAGGGTTTTTTGTTTATCTGTTTTGTTACTAGGAGTTTAACTTGTGGCCTTGAGCTTTTACAACTAAACAATACCCAACGCAAAAAAAAAAATAAAAAATAAAAAACAAACAAACAAAAAAAAAAAAAACTCTGAGAGGAGGTTAATTACCTGAAAAATGTCCACACATGCACAGAAAGGGTAGGGTTCAAAGACGTGTATCTACAAGGTTTCAGCTTTTATCCATAAAAACAGGTTTCTGTTACTGTGTGGGTTGTGAGGGCAGCAGGGGGGACTCTAGGGAAACCAATAATGTCTTGGGTCCGGCAGTTACCGGCGGCTCTTGAACTTCCTTAATCTACCTACATTTCCCAAGTCTTTAGTGTAGGCAGTGAGCACACGGGCGGAGCTGACCCACTAAAATGTTCTAAAAAACATTAGTGTTGGCAGCCGCTGAGGCAAAGCTTCCAGGTGGGGTTTTCAGAAGACCCGGGAGCCTGGCATGGGGTGGCTTCCGTTGTTTGTCTAAATTTCCGTCGTCACTGAAGAAGATGGGTGCAGAGCCTCACCGTCTGTCCTCCACAGAGCTGGCTTAAGGTAGCAGCGCACAAACTACTTGGCTTGGTGTCTGTCGCAGCAGGGTCTGGCAGCAGCTCCCTCTTTCCAAAAGGACCCGGAGCTAAAGGAAGTGATTTGATGTCTTCCCGCCGCTGCAAGGAGGGCCCAGTACCCAATGCAATTCTTTATCGAGCCTTCCTTCTTTCTCCCTTTACCTCTTTTCTGTCCTCTTTCTTGTCTTCCCAATTCAAAGCTGACATTGAACGGGATAAGCCCTCATCTCTGGGCAGGTGACCCGGTCAGTCCCTCCTGAAAGACAGGCAGACACAGTGAGTCTCCACCCAATGGCAAGGCCGGTCAGCTCAAAGCGCACAGTTGAGTGGGGTCACTGACCCTTCCCACGGAGGGCCTTCAGGGGCGCACAAAGAGGGGGAGACAGCCTTTAGTTCTCTCCAGCCAGGGAAGCTGAGAAAGTGACCTTTGACTCTTGGCTCTGCAGGGGGTAAGGTTCAAGTGAGGTCAAGAAGAAAGGCCTCCTCCTTATACCCCACCCCTGGGGCTGGGAACCAAGGGGGGGGTGGCAACCAGAGGGACCTCAAGCCTCTGAAAGACAGAACTTTGTATCCCTCACCCCAGGAAAAGACCCCCACACAACCAGCTGCCTCCAATTGAGCAAGGATGTTTCTGACTCTATAACCCAGAACTCAGAAAGAAGAGTGGAAAATTTTAAACCCAGAAACTCAAGGACAAGGCGTAGAATCAGGGAGCTTGTGAGCAGGGACAATCAGGACTCAGAGCCACAAATGGTGATGGTTTTGATTAAAGGACAAATTGTATAGCCTTCTTCAGTCTGCCTCCCTCCTGGCAGCTCAGGACATAATAGAGTGAGTGGATTGAGGGGTACTGGGTGAGGCGAAAGTGTCCCTGCCTCTGAGTGTTTATTTTCTGGAGAATTGCACTCCGTCCACAAGCATTCGGAATCAGGCAAGCTGGGGACAGAGTAAGAGGCCAGGGGCAGGCAAGGACGTCACCAGCCTGTGCCTTGACAGCAACCAACTGAAGGACATCAGGGAGGTTCAGGCACTGGCTACAGTGTAATCTGTGTGCTACATGGGACTTTATAAAGATAACAGGACATCCCATGTGTATGCTCCACAGCAAGGCTCCAAAAGGTGAAGGATCTTATATAATAACAATATAAAGGAAGTATGGAACACCCATTCAGCCTCGGGTGGGAAGCAAACAGTATCTTTTCAGCCCATGGCATGGAGTGGGGGTGGGGGGCGGAGGGTAATCATACTATCCAGATAGTGGGCACAGTGCTGTGAAGTCCAGCCTCCTCTGGAGTCGTTGGTTACAGGCAGCTGTTGTACAGACTTGTTGTGAGACCCTCCCCTGCCAGAGCTCCACTCATCCTTACAAGCCATGAGATCCTGGTCCTGGTCCCCAGACTTTCCTAGGACTTCCTAGCACGCCACATCACTCACACCGCTATCTGAAGGGATTGATATCGGCTCAGGACACGCCGAGACCAAATTCACAACACAAAGGTGATTTATTTGCCCCAGAGAGACAAAGGGCAGGGAATAGTGGGTAAAGACAGGAGATGGTGGATGGGAGAGAAGGGGAAGGAAACAAGAAAGAAGGGGCATGGGTTTTGTCCCAGAAAGAATAGAGAGGACACAGATGTGGCGGATAGGCAAATGGCGGTTTATAAAGGTTAAGGGGGGAAACCCTACGTTAGGAAGAGATGTTTCATTTCAATTGGGCATGTTAATTACATGAGTCAAAGGGATCTTCTGATTGCTGCACTTTGATAGCTGGACCTTGGTAGTCAGCTTCGGTGGTGGTGGGGTAGGAAAGAAGCCAAATAAGGGAGTAGACCGTGGTGGCTAGCTTTAGGGATGGAATCTAAAGGTAGAGGGAATGGGGAGAGGCCAAGGCCAGTCAGAGCCATGTTTGCTGACTCGGGCTGGCTGGAGTCCCTTCACTATCTGCTTTACCATTCAAGTCTGCTGAAGGCCAAGTCCTTCTTCCCAGCCCATCGTCTCTGCCTTTGGGTCTTCCCAGCCCACCAGGCCTGCCCGTGGGCCAGCATATCAGGTCTAAAGCAGAGAGACAGGCACTAAACCAGGGAGCAGGCACCTAGAGCTTCACGTACCACAGGCCCTCAGGAAGTCTCAGGGTTTGGTACTGTGTCCATACACTGAGGCACAGAGCCTGCAAGCCACTTCCCACTGATGGGGCTCGAGTTCAAACTCCCACCCTCTGGGAAACCCAGCCTGGACCCAGGACAGGGAATCTGAATCTGCTCACCTAACTTACACAATACTAGACTCCCAGTCGTTTATGCCCTAAATTAATCAACACTTCAGACTGAGAAGTAATAGAAGTAAAAATGTATACAGGCACAGATCAAAGTTTTGCCCCGGGAACACAGGATAGTGGGAAGCAATCCCCTACCTGCATCCATGTGCTGCATACAAGGGAAGGAGATCTGTGAAGATCCACACACAGATGACTGTGTTTGTAGCGGGCAGGAATCCTGCATTTTATGTTTTGTTTTCAGACAGGGTCTCATGTAGCCCAGGCTGGGCTGGAATTCACTTCATAGCTCAGGAAGACCTTAAACCTCTATTTCACCATGCCTGGTTCTGTGTGTTCCTAGTGCTGCATAGTGAGACCCTGAATCAAAAAGAAAACAAACAGAAATATAAATTAAATAAAGCAAAATGCTATAGTAAAACCAAGGAAGAACATCTTCTAGTTCAACACTTGTTGACCTATCCACCACAGCATTTAAAAGTCTCCCAAAGCCAGCCTGCACCCTTCCTCCCCACAGGGCTGAAGCTGAAGCAGGAGGATTGTCATGAGTTTGAAGAGGCCCTGTCTCATAAAAACAAATAGAGGGGCTGGGAGATGTCAGTCACATGCTCACTGCTCTCCCAGAGAGCCCAGTTCAGCCTTGTCTGGGAATGATTGCCAAATGTATGGCTAGTAGCTGGCGGATGACACAATGCAGTACAATTGGGGACCTTAAGAATAGAGGGTCAGGACACAGCACGCATACAGAATCAAATGTGAATGGACAACAGAGAGGGGGCCTCAGGAGGAAGCAGTCAGTCCTGGGACACCTTCCACCCTCCGGAGTGTGCAGGCCACACACACACACACACACACACACACACACACACACACACACACACACACCAGCCACAGTACCCAGACACCTTCAGTCTGGGCCCCAAATCAGAAGTGCCCAATCCCGACTGAAGCTAAAAGAGAAGGTGTATGGACCCCTTAGCGGGAAGGGGGCAGGGACAAGTGATGGGCACTGCAGTGGTTGGCTCTCCCCTGCCAGGGACAAGGCCCTGTCCGAGTGTGTGAATGTCTCCCTTCTCCATGTCCATTCTGGAGACCCTGACCTTTCTCACTGAGTCTCACTCTCACTCCCTCATTGATTCTTGTGGCGATATCTTGCTTGTACAAATGAAACTTGTCTGAAGGTCAGAGAAAGGAGCTTGCCACTATCTAACCATAGAGGTGTGGAGGTCTGTATAGACAGGCAGGAAGTGAGGTGGCTGGACAGAAACAGGATATAAGCAGGGAGAAACAGGAAAACGCTCTCTTCTCTGCTGAGACGCTAAGGAGCTAAGGTGTGCCTCGGCTTGCTCCTTCTCTTATTTCCCAGCGCTTTCCTCTATATATGACTCGGGCTTCTTACTTTCTAGACCAATTAAGGACTCCATTTATAGGTTCTAGTTTTGGCACGTAGGTGTGTCAGGTCTATGCCTGAGGCCGCAGCAGGATCTCTGGGAAGGGGGAGTCTCAGATTTGTCCTCAGTGCATGGCGGCCAGCAGAGCAGGGACTCTGGCTTGCTCTGGTGCCACAGCCTGACTAACCCACTTGAGGCCACACCCGAGAACAGCAGACAGAGTCCGTGCATAGCTAATGCATCCACAAAACACTTGAGAAGGGCTGAAGAGATGGCTGGGTGGAAAAGGGCACTTGTTACTCGAGCCTCGTGACCTGAATCAACCCCCAACCCCACTTAAACCTGAAGGGAAGAACTGGTGGCCACGAGTCATCCTCTGACCACACTACATGTGAGCTGTGACTCCTGTGTCCCCACCGTAATGACCGTGATGATGATGATGATAAATACTTTAAGAAAACACCCAGAAAGGGCTGGGAAGACATCTCAGTGGTTTAGAACTTGCTGTCTTCCAGAGAACACAGGTTCAGTTCCCAGCACCCACACTACTGCAGGAGAACCCTCCATACAGACATTCCACTGTGCCAACAAAGCAACCTGGAATCTAGGACGGAGTCATCGATTGACTGACTGGGATTCGTCATAAAGTTCTTGTAGAGCTTTGTAGGTGGCAGAGAGGACAGGAAGAGACTTGAGAGGAGTTCAGGGGGGAAATTCTAGTCCTGGAGGTTCTGCAGAATGGAGAGAGAGAGAGAGAGAGAGAGAGAGAGAGAGAGAGAGAGAGAGAGAGAGAGAGAGAGGAGCGAGGAGAGAGGAGAGAGAGAAGAGAGAAGAGAAGAGAGGAGAAGAGAGAGAGAGAGAGAGAGAGAGAGAGAGAGAGAGAGTCAATTACTCCACTTTCCTTGCATTCTTCAGGTCTTTATTTCCCTTTCTGACTCCCAAGTTTTTATTATACTGCAGTGAATCAGGTAATCATTTCAACTGGCAGCTAAATCCCGTGATAACTCACAACCATCTACAATTCTAGGTCCATAGAATTCCACCCCACCTTCTGACTCCAATGGAAACAAGGCATATGGGTGGTGCATATACTTACATGTAGTCAAGAAAACACTCACACACACAAAAATAAAACAAAAACAAAACACATCATTTTAAAAATGCACACGCATACCCCCAGGAGAAGCAGAGGTGGATCTCAGGCCAAGAACACTGCCTTATCTTCTGTATCCTTTTGTCTTTCCTACTTTGAGAAGGAGACAAGCACACACTGTTCAAAGGGCTGGTACTGTAGCTCAGTGGGTAGAGTTCTGCATCCCAACAATTTGTAAATTGAGTGTGGTAGTTCATGCCTATAATCCCAGCAGGTAGAGGCACGAGGATAAGAAGTTCATGGTCATAGTGAGTTTGAGGCTTGCCTGGGTTACATGAGACTTGTCTCAAGAAAATAAAACACAAAAATAACCTGAGGGGAAGAGTGTTCTTGTGTCCATAACCTGGAAACAACACGCAGGGACACCAGCATCTTTTCAGCCAAAAATAAATCCTAACCCTCCTCTTTTTTTCTTCTTGAAGTAGCCTGTTTGTCAAGAACAGTCAAAGGTGACACCCACTGAGTCAGACCATGCCAGGGTCAAGGGCCATCGGTTTCTATTTGGAGCCAGGCAACTCCCTGGCTGGGGACAGCTCTTGGTTCTGGGGCACAGCTCTTTCCTTTAACTCTGGAGTCTTTAGCAAGCAAGAAGCACTATCTCAGGGCAAGAAGAGTGTCCCGTCTCACAGGAGGCCCCCTGCAGGCTGGGAGGGCTCAATGCGCCTGTGGTTTGTGGCTCTGATATAGTTTCACTGTCAATCGTTCTCTGACAGTTTCATTGGACACTGGGTAAGAGCAGTGATGCCGAGAAGAGATGGAGAATGATACACACAGTCACTCCGGAAGACATTAGCTCAGAGCCCGACACACATGAGAGGGCCACAGGTCCTGAAGAGCTGGCTGCCCTTTGTCACATTAACGCTGACAAATGACAGCCGAGCCCCGAAGGAATCGGGCAGGGCAGTGCCTCTGTCGAGAGAGTGTGATGGATGTCCTTTGTGTAGACTCCAAACTTGTTGCTCCATGGACTAGGTCTGTTCTCGGACCCCAGATCTCTGTCTGACATGAGGTTCCCTGTACACGTGGGTTCCCATCTTCAACCTAGTGTGTTTTTGTTTGTTTGTCTTTGTTTTTTGTTTTGTTTTGTTTTTTAGAGAGATGGCTCTCATCAAAGTACTGGACATCCAGGCAAAAGCAAGAACTAAGAGCCAATCTGCAATCTGGGAGGTGGACCACAGGTTTAAAGAAGTGAGAATTTACCTTTCCCAGAAACAGCTTCTTTATACGTACAGCAGGCAACAGAGACGGTGATTCTGCCCCAACTCCAACCTGTCTGTCGGCCCCTCACATCACACAGTTGGTGGTGGATGGTATTGATGGGGGTGGGGGTGATGGCAGGATTGTCAGAACATGCAGGCACAAGATGGACCTTGGACAGCGACCAGTACAGCCTGTGCGTGAGATTGGTTCCTGAGACATCTTGACAAAATGCCTGTTCAATCCTACCCACGGCGCTGGCTGCCTCACACCTGGTGTCAAGGCACCCTGGCTTCATCTAACACAAAGAGAGCTCTGAGGAGCGTCCCCCACTCCCCTTCCAGCTTCTGGGGCTCCCAGACATCCTTGAAGTCTTTAGCTGGCAGAGGCACGGCTCTTTCACACACTTCTTATAAGGACATCAGCCGTTGGATGCTGGGGCCCTGGCCCTGGGTGTCTTACCTGAACTAGACCTGTAAAAAATCCTTTGCAGGTGCCAGTGTGATGATGACTTCCAGATGTCTTTGGATGACAAACCCAGCTCATAGCAGTGAGGCTGGTATGTACTCCTATCAATGTTCCTATCCCTAGAGACAGCATATGTTGCCCAGGGCTGACCACTTCCAGCTTAAAAAAAAAAAAAAAAGACAGTGCCTCATGAGTTCTAGGCTAGCCTTGAGCTTCCAATCTTCTTGCTTCTTCCTCTCTAGTACTGGGATGGTAGGCATGTACAACCACACCCTATTTTATAAGATGCTGGAGTCAAACTCTGAGCCTTTTGCACATCTGGCAGGTAATATGCCAGCTGAGCTACAGACCAGCCCTTGACCTCCTAATGCTAAGCTACCCTTTGGGACCAGCCAGTAGCTCTGAATCAGCTGTCAGCACCACAGATGGAGAAGAGGAACAGGCATTATTCTGAAGACTTCCCACCCCCCATGACCTAGAGGGCATCACTGGCTGGCAGAGGACCACCCAAGGACACATCTAAGAATGTGGCCACACTTGGGTTGGTGACTTTCTCCCAATAAAAAGTTTGCAGATAGGCCAGTAGTCAGACATGATATATATCTCAGTGCTAGATATTCAAGGCTGGAGCAAGGAACGAGCATGGAGTCAGAATCCTTTCTCATGCACTGTCTTCAGTTCAGGCTAAAGCTGAGTTCAGCCAGGCGTTGTGGCCCACGCCTTTAATCCCAACACTTGGGAGGCAGAGGCAGGCAGTTATCTGTGACTTCAAGGCCAGCCTGGTCTACAGAGTGAGTTCCAGAACAGCCAGGGCTACATAAACAGACCCACAACAAAAGGCAAGTCCTGTGTCTTTTTCCCTCACTCAGTGCCCCCGATAGCACAGGGCAGATTATGCTGCTGCAACGGCTTCATGTTTACAGATGTGACCAACACCAGCGGTGGAGCCCTGCAGTAAGACACCTGTTGCCTCACCCCACCTACCATTCTCACTTCCCAGCAGCCTCAGCTTGTTCTGAAAGGCGAGGTGCACCCTCCAGAGGACAGACTTCCCTGCTGTCCTCAGGGTTAGAATTCTGTCTGCTCATCTTCAGGCTTTGTCCTCACCACAGCAGCTCCTTTGAGAGGAAGGGCAATGAAGGGGTATGCTTCATCCTAAAATCTTGGCCATGGCCATGTCCCTGGACATGGGCCACCTGTAGGCATGCTTCAATGCTCTTTATGACACATGACAGGCATGCTTCATTGCTCTGTATGACGCATGACAAAGACTCTAGGAAGCAGAGAAACTGATAAAGGATGTCCTTCTTTATGTATGTCTCTCTTATTGGTTGATGAATAAAACACTGTTTGGTCAATGGCCAGTATAGGTGGGGCTAGGAGACTAGGATAATTCTGGGAACGAGGCAGGAGAACCCGCTAGAAAGGATGCCATGTAGATGTAGAGACAAGGAAGATAGGATAGGACAAGTCAGGAATTCTCTGGTAAGATAAGGCCATGTAGAAATACATAAATAGGTAGTTATGGTTTAATAATTAAGACAGAGATAGCCAATAAGAAACCCTAACCATTGGCCAACAGTTTAATAATTAATATAGCGTCTGTGTGTTTATTTGGGGCTTAGCGACAGTGAGATCTTTCGGGGACAAACTCCAGCAACAGAGGACCTGCTCCCCAGAACCAACCGTCTTTATGCACATATGTAAGATCTTATACCACCAATGGAGTAGCTGGCAGAATCCCTGGGCCTGCTTAGCCAGCTTGACTGACTCCCATGCTAGCACCTCACCCAATGGATGCCCCCAACAGAGACCAACAGAGCACCCTCTGTTGGGAGTCTTCCCTCTATGTCCCCCCCCACACACACACACACTATTACATGGCTGCTTTCTGTGCTGCCTGGCTTGGGGCTTCACATTACACCTGAGCCAGGGCAAGTCTGCTGCCATGAAACAATACCACAATTTGCATTTGCTGGCTGCCACAGGCTGCAGCTGGGCAGGCTCTGTCATGTGGGTGGGGCGGATGGGTTTAGAGTCCATGGAGAGGTCTGCTGTGATTGTGCAACGAGCAAGTCTGTGTCAATCAGAAGGGTACTTCCCATCCTCGGCACAGGCCCTACACCCACGTGTGAACACTGCCCTCCTATGGGTGAGCGGCTAACTCTGGGGACAGCCATCCAACCCCTGGGTGGTCCTGCTTAACACCTAGGAAGGAGGCGCTTCTCTGAGTGCATGCTTCTTATACCTGCTCTGGAAATTCCCTCTACCCTGAAAGACAAAGCATTTTTAACAAAAAAAAGAGATGGTGAAAAAGGAAATGTTCAAACTCTCCCCTTGAGAGTTTCCAATTTGTCACAGTGAGCTCAGTGAGTCACAGCAGCCAGCAGAGCCGGCTGCATCTGTGCCATCAGTCCCCACAGAATGGGATGAAGATCACAGCTTCTGGAAGTTTCTGAAATTGTTGGTAACCATTTTCCTCATTAGTGACCACAGATGGTGTGTGACAAAGGAGCATTGAGCCAAGACTGTCACTCAGTGTTGGCTGCCACGGGTGACTCCGTTCCAGTTTGATCTTTCAATTCAAAGAAGAGTCTTCTATTTTTCTTTAACTTGGGTTTTAGATGTTGTCCCTAATATACCATTTTTACCCTTTGTAAGTGGCTCCT
Source organism: Cricetiscus sungorus (assembly GCA_030556225.1). Taxonomy (NCBI): domain Eukaryota; kingdom Metazoa; phylum Chordata; class Mammalia; order Rodentia; family Cricetidae; genus Cricetiscus; species Cricetiscus sungorus. The sequence continues at coordinate 2,236,197 of JANBXA010000369.1, read as the reverse complement.
AAAATTCAAAGAACTGTCTTGCATTAAGTACATGCCCATTCCTTTAGCAATACTGCAATTTATTTATTGAATCTGTCTTTGGTAGTGTTTTAGATTCAAGTTCCACAGTCTCCCCACAGCTACTATCTACTGCTATCTGTATCAAACTTGAAACTTTGTTGTTATTATTAATGTGTGTCCTTGAGAGTGGTAACAAAAGTATCTATTTCAGGGCAGCTATTGCTTGATCCAAGGGGTCATGTTTTATGATGGCAATTTACTTTTCTCAGTTTTGTTAAATGGTCTGACATTTGAGCTGCTCCCTAATTAACCCCAACTCTGCCTAAACTGGTTGTGATAAACAGAGCCAGGACGGAAGAGGAGAGATACCAGAGTTTGCCAGAGGTGAGGTTCCTGCAGGAGACTCTCCTTGTGCAGGGCCCAGCCTGACCCTGATGTTAGCATCTGGATGGATACACAACCCTTATAAACTGCAGAGATGCGGACCAGTGAGTGTGCCAACAACCTCTGGTCTGGAAACAGCTGCTGAGCACTGTGTGCAATCATCCCAGCCTGGCGTCTGTCTTGCATTTATGTTCTCCAAGGTGCACAGCACTTAGAGCTAAGCGTTTATCAATGCAGATGAAAAGAGGAGAAAGCTTGCCTCCCTCTAGCTGTTCCCTTCCCAGTCCCACATCAACCACCGCTTGTTGAACCTGTGCCTAGAAGGCAGTGTGGGTCATGCCTGAGTGGGGTCTCCAAAGCACCACTGTTTCTGCAGTCACACAGAAAGATGCAGAGTACACTGCTGCTACCCTGTGTCGCTGCTGCCTGATCTAACAATAAAGAACCTGAGACCCACTTGGTGGAAGAGAACCAGCTCTCAGTTAGTTATCCACTGATCTCTACATGTCCAGTGTGCATACCTGCCCACCACACACACACACACATACACACTAAAATATTGTAAGATGTCTTTGTTGTTGTTAGTTTAATAGAAACATGGAACTAGCAACCATGTTGCTAGTAGAGGCAGGCAAATCTCCCCAGTTTGAGGTCAACCTGGCTGCATAGCTTTCAGTCCAGTCAGGGCTACATAGTGAAACTCTATATCAAAAAAAATTAATGTAATTTAATTTAAAATTGAAGGCTGGAGTTAGTCATTGTGTATACACATGCAATCCCCAAACTGGAAAATCTCATTGAGGACTGAGAGTTCAAGGCCAGTCAGAGCCACATAAAGAGACTCTGATGCAAAAACAAAAGAAAGATCCTGCAGCCAGCTGGTCTGTGCCGGCTGTTCTCATTTCCTGCGGTGCTGGGATGCATTCTATGGGTCAGAGGAGGGAACTGTGGGTCTACTTTACCTCTCCCAACTCTTGTTTTTACAGTCATTGCCCCATCATATGAGGGGCAATGGCTTTCCTTACTGATATGACTAAGGTTGAATATTTTGAGGATCTCCCTTTATTCTATAGCTCAGGTTCTTCCTGAGTTCCATAACCATCTATAGCCAATCAAGGATGCAAGGTGGCACCCACCTGGCTCACATCGGACAAATCAGGAAGGTGGAGACTCCATCTACCATGGTAGGCTCCTTCCCCAGGCTGCTAACTGCACCCTGGAGAATCTAGAAATGAGTGTTCAGGCAAGCACGATTCTGACCCATCAGGCAGTCCCACGAAGCTCTTCCTCTACCACACTGGAACAGGTTTTGTGGCAGAGGATGGTAAGTGCCATCCCCTATCCCTGAAGTCAGGGGCTGACTCCTGCAGCTCTGTGGACATTGGCCAGTCTCCTTCTGTCAGTTTACTCAGGATGGTATCAAGCCCAGATTATTTTAGCTAGAAAGTACTGGAAATGTTAGCGAAGGATTTTGTTTTTCTCTATTAACCAGGAAAACATGAATCGCTATGTGTCATGTGTGTGGGAGAACAGATGACCCCATCATTTACCACTGTCTTTGGAACTCCTCTGATGTGCCACTTGTAGGGTTATAATGCTGAAGAATGACGGTTGGATGCAAGCCTCCCACTCCTCAGTAAAACTACCAAGGGTCCAGCATAAAGGCTGTCATGTCCTCACCCTGCAACTCAATTTTAACCTCAATAACATGGGCATAATTAAAGCAAGACTGAACAGGTCACTTCAGTATGCATGCGTGCAAATGCTCATGTGTGTACAAGTACATGAGTGTGTGCCTTTGTGTGAGCACACATGTGAGTGTATGTGTTACTTGCATGCATTGTGTGCATGTATATGTGAATCCATGCAACTGCCCATGTGTGAGCATGTGTGTGTGTGCATGCATGATTGTGTGAGCATGCATATGTTTCTGTATGTGAGCATGCGCATGTGAGTACAGGTATTAGTGTGTGCAGACACATGTGAGCATGCTTGTGGGCATTTCAGAAGCAGATCATCTGTGTGGTTTTCCTTTCTTGAGGCGCCCTCTTGTGGCTCCTGAAAGCATTGCACCAGGAAACTGCTCTGAGAAGGGACTTTGGAGTTTTGGAGATGCAGGTGCCATGGGATGACATCACTAACAGTAGCCAGGGGGATCCTAGAAGATAAGCAGTGTGTTCTGCAGAAGGCGGAGTTGGAGAGGTGACCCAAGGCCCTGTGAGGAGTCCAGAAGAGTGTGAGTGAATCTCAGACAGTTATTTACACTGCTGGAGGTTCCCTTTGCTCTGACTGACACTGAGTGACTCACACTGGTGGAGGTTGCCTTGCTTCGCTCTGATTGTGACTGTGCCCTGGTTCATCCTTCCTAAACTTTTTAATCATAATTTTGATTTTCACAGGAGCCCACAGCTAAAGATTGAACTTTTACAAGAGATTTTGCATTGTTAAAGAAACTGGATGTTTTAAAGAGACTAAGTGCAATGATTTAAATTTATAAGGACTCTAAAAGTTATTTATGTCTTATGTTGGTATCACATTAGCATTCCATCCTGGGGATAAATGAGAAAGGAGAGGTTCTGAATGAAGAGTGATGAGTCTGTCAAGTAATAAGAGGTCAGCTGTACTGGCTAGAGGCGTGTTCACCTGACACAAGCTAAAGTCATCAGAGAGGAGGCAGCCTCACCTGAGAAAATGCCTCCATAAGATAAGGCAGTGACTCTCAATCTGTCTCCTGTGTGTTGTCTTTGGGAAGCTGAGTTTTTTCAGAGGGGACCAGCCCTTAGCAAGAGGTCTCTGCTGTGCTCACTGCAGCAGGCTGACTGTTACCTGCATAGAAGCCACAGCTTCTGCTGACACACTCAAGCCTTTCAGGTCTTCACTTCCCTCTGGTCACCTCTGCCTTCACCACTGTCCCCACCATCACCACCCTCAACAACCTCAGCATCATTACCACTGTCACCCCCACTCTGGTCAGTGTCACCCCACCCCGGCCACCCTCACCAGTGTGGTCCCTGGCCTGAGGAGAACCCAACAGAGGAGCAAAGGGAAACCAGCTCTCTACCTGGAGCTGGGGTTCCCACCTTCTCCTACCTCGGAAGGCACAGCACCAGCTGCTTGGATCTTTGGCTTTGGGCAACAGTCCCCCAGTTTCTCAGACCTCTAGGTTCAGATGAGTCACACCACTGGCTTCCGTAACAGTATATCAGTGCCACGAGAGCTCCACATGAGTAACACAGTCTCACAAAAATCCTGACTCATGGTTCCACAGCTGTTCTTTCCTCTCCTCTTCCTGGTCCTTTATTGGGTAATCCCCAATGAATATCCTACATACATTAACAGAAGTTAATATTTGTACTAATAAATATTTAATAACAAAATTGCTTTAATGTATCTAGTGGATTGTTATGTGATAATCTTTAGAAAACATCTTTGGAACATTTAATGCATTATTAATGAAAAATTATTTTTATTCAGTGGCGGCTTTCATTTGAAAGCACTGTAAGATTCAACTTGCTAGCTCAGACTTCACCTAAGTAAAATAATGAATAGAGGAAACTTGGCAGGACTACAGTACCAAAGAAGATTCTTCAAGAAGTTAATATACTCATGGTTATGGTTACAGAAAGCATAAGAAAGCAATGCCCAAAACAAACACAAATGTTAGAACAGCAAAGTTCAGCCAGGAGTTGTGGTAAGCTTTCTCAAATGTAGTCAGACTTTCCTTTGTGTAACCGACTGCTCCCCAATAATGATGACGTTAAAGGAAAGCTCGGCCTTAGCTTAGGCTTGTTACCAACTGGCTCCTACAACTTAAATTAACCCATATATTTTAATCTTCATCCTGACACATGGTCATTACCTATCTCCACACTGCATGTCCGTCCTGCTTTCCCTGCGTCTCGCTGGCAGACCCACTGGCTCTCTCTCTCTACCTGGAAGTCCCTCCTATAATTCTCCTGCCTAGCTATTGACTGTTCAGCTTTTTATTACACCAGTAACAGAAACACAGCTCACACAGTATACAAACATCCACAACAAGGGGTAGTGGTGCATGTCTTTAATCCAAACACTCAGGATACAGAGGCAGGTGGATCTCTGTGAGTTCAGGGCCAGTCTGATACATAGTGAGTTCCAGGACAGCCAGAGCTAGCGACGCCTTGTCTGGAAAAAAAAAAAAGAAACAAAAACAGTTTTAAAAAAATCCCTTCAATGGCAAAGCCAGCCGTGGACATTGTGAAACAAACCTGTCTTCATTAGGTTTTCTAGCGCTGTGAAGAGACACCATGACCATGGCAACTCTTATAGAAGAAAAACGTTTCATTGGGGTGGCTGGGAAATGGCAGTGTGCAGGCAGACACAGTGCTGAACGTGGAGCTGAGAGCTCTACATCTTTCAGGCAACAAGACTCACCTGGCATGACTTCAGCACAGTGACACATATCCTCCAACAAGACTGGGCCTACTCCTCAAGGCCACACACCTAGTAGCGCCACTCCCTGAACTTATGGGGGCCAATTGCCTTCACACTACCACATTCCACTCTCTGCCCGCCATATACTTGCAACAATATCATAATGCAAAATGCATTTAGTTCAACTTCAAAAGTTCCCGTAGCCTGCCACAGTCTTTTCAAAGTCTCTTCTGAGATGCATGAAATATCTTAACTGTAATCCCCTACAAAATCAAAATATAAATAAATAAATAACTTCCAACATGTAATGGCACAGGATATACTTTACCATTCCAAAATGTGAGGAGATACTGGCCTGAAGCAAGACCAAAAACCAGCTGGGCAAATTCTGCGTCTCCATGCCTGATCTCAAGACACTCTTCAGATTTCCAACTTCATTCAGTTTTGTTGACTGCAGAGCATTTGTTTCTCCTGGGCTTGTTCCACTCCCTGCTAGCAGGTGTCCGCTGCAGGTATCCAGGGCAGTCTAGACCTCAACTTCGACAAATAGCCTCTCGAGGCCTCCATTAAGGAACACCCTTTACACACACCTGGCCTCACTGGCTTTCCTTAGTCTCCAGGGCAAATTCCATAGCCCCTTTCTTCTATCCATAACTCAGAACCATGTGGCCAAAGCTGCTACGTTCTTCTGCCTACTGGGTCTAGAGCATGGCCTCCTTGTTTAATTACTGCTTCACCAGCTTTCGGTCTTTCACTGTCTAAGTGTAGCTGTCCTGAAACTGGATCTCTGGAGCACACTGGCCTCAAACACAGAGATTCACAAACCCCTGCCTCTGGAGTGCTGGGATTAAAGGTGTGCACCACCACACCTGACTCTAAACTTTTCTTTGGTTCCTTTTCACAAGCTGGAAACTTAGCTGGGTGGGATCTTGCCTGTGGTCACATTTTGTTTATGATCTAACAAATAAAGCTCGCCTCAAGATCAGAGTGCAAAGCTAGCCACAGCCATAGAGGCCAGGCAATGGTGGTGCACACCCTTAATCCCAGCAGCCACACTAGGCATTCATAGAGACCAGGCAGTGGTGGTACCTGCACTCAGGAGACAGAGGCAGTTGGATCTCTGTTAGTTCAAGGCCACCTTGAGTTACAGGAAATTGATCCAGTCTAAAAGAGAAGCAGAGGCCATACAATGGTGATCTCAGCACTTGGAATCCCACACCTTTAATCTCAGCATGAGAAAAAAAAATATGAAGTAGGAGACAGGAGCTGGTGAGTCCAAGGTTTGATGGAGAGCAGTACCATCTGAGATTCGGTGGACTGCCCCTTCAGTCTGACCATTGGTAGAGGTGAGGACTCTAGTGGCTGGCTGTTTTGTGTCTCTGTTTTTCGGGCAGCTTTATTTGTTAGATCATAAACAAAAACATCACCATCCTTGCCCTGTAGTCACAACTCTCTTCATTCCATTTCTTAATCTGTCTCTCCTTGCACACAAAATTCAGCTCTATTCCACTTCCTGCTGTCTCTTTTTCACTCTGAACATTTTGTATTCTCTTCTTCATTTTAAATCTTTATTAGAGTTGACACTAATTACCACAAGGCAGAGTCTATAGTTGGCTATTTTGAGATTTCCTCTGCCAAGGGAACTTATCCAAAGTTCTTCACTTTGGCCTCAGACACACTCTTCAGACAAAGGCAGAAAGCAGCCACACCCTTCGCCAAAATATCACAAGAATGATCTCTAGGGCACATATTCATTTTCTTCTCCTCTGTAACCTCTTGAGCAAGGCCTCCACAGTTCATCAAATCACACTCAGCACCAGTGTCTTCCATGATCCTATAAGTGTGGCCCATTAAGCAGTGCTTAAGGCATTCCACTGCTTTCCTAACCCAAAGGACCAAAAGTCCAAATTCTTCCAAACAAAAATGCGATCCGGCCTCTCACTACTACCCCACTCCTGGTACCAACTTGTCTTAGTTAGGGTTTTTATTGCTGTGAAGAAACACCACGACCACAGCAATTCTTACAAAAGAAAAACATTTAATGGGGATGGCTTACGGAAGTTAAGTCCATCATCATCAGTGTGCAAGGAGACGTGGTCCTGGACAGGTGACTGGGAGTTCTACATCTCCCAGGCAACAGGAAGTAGACTGAGTCACTAGGTGTGGCTTGAGCATATGTGAGACCTCAAAAGCCCACCTGGACAGTGATATACCTCTTCCAATAAGACCATACCTACTCCAACAAAGCCATACCTTTTAATAGTGCCAGTCCCTATGATATTATGGGGCTGGCCAATTGCATTTAAACTGCTACAAAACACATTTTCTTCTGCTACAATACAATAACTTTGTTTAAAAAAAAAAAAGACACCTGGGACTGGGGCTGGGGCTAGGGCTGAGGCTGGGGCTGGGGCTGGGACTGGGGCTGGGGCTGGGGCTGGGGCTGGGGCTGGGGCTGGGGCTGGGGCTGGGGCTGGGGCTGGGGCTGGGGCTGGGGCTGGGGCTGGGGCTGGGGCTGGGGCTCAGTTGTAACGTGCTTGCCTAGCATGCATGAGGCCCAACATTTGATTCCTAGAATGCTGAAATAGCAACCATGACAAATCTACTACTATCTTTTTGAAAATTATTGCAATAATATATACTTTTACAAATAACTAAAAAGACACCTTTGGCCAGTGCACTACTGAGCAACTATACTTGTCCTTAATACCTGGTAGGATACAAATCCTTGGGTTGTGTCTTCATTAACAATGCACTTTCTTTTGCAGACTTAAATCTAAAAGAGGTTTCAGTGGTGCAAGAGAAACATTATGGAAGTGGGAAGTTATTGCTAATCCTTGTGGTGATTCTCCCTATAAATATACTCTAGATATCAGTACATCTCTGGAGATATGCAAATATGTGGCATCGGGAAGGAGCTCCACCCATGAGGTCGACATGTCTGGCAGGGAAGTCAAGCTGCAACCTCATTTTTTATAGCGCGACTGTGTAGCTGGGGACTTGGTTTGGTTGGCAATGTGATTGCTACACAAGAGTACATACCTAAGTTCCCTACCCAGGACCCGTGTAAAGCCAGCAGGCGGCTCTGTCATGCCTGTAGTCTAGTCCTAGGGAGGTGGCAACAGGAGGATCTCAGGGGCTTACTGGCTAGACAGCCCAGCCAAACTGGAGAGTTCTGGGTTCAGAGAGAGACACTGACTCAGAGCAATTGTCCAGATGGAGAGCAATTTAGAAAGACACCCATGGCCATGACCAAGACACCTTATAAAAGAAAGTACTTAAATTGGCATATTGCTTCAGGGGGCTAGAGTCCATGATAGTGAAATATAGGCGTGACTAAGAGCTCACATCATGATCTTCAAGCTAGAGGCTGAAAGAGAGAGGTACACTGAGAATGACTTAAAAAACAAAACAAAACAAAACAAAAAAAAACCCTTGAAATCCAAGCCCATGTTGCATCTCCTCCAATGAGGCCACATCTCCAAATCCTTCCTGGGCAGTTCCACCAACTACAGACTGGGTCTTCAAATATTTGGGTCCCTGGGGCCATTTTCTTTAAAACTACCACACTCAGACCTCACTGCTTTAATGCCAGGTCACTTAGCAGGTCCCTTCTGGCATAGCTGGTCAGTGCCTCATTAGCCAGATCAGATCCAGCCATTCTCTGAACTTGCAGGATTTTGTAAGTGTCCCCACTCTAGGTATCATCCTTAGAAGTTCACAGAAGTTCTGTGGTCTGTCCTCATCTTTCTCTCATTCTTCAGCCTCCCCTTCCTCATACTCTGTTCAGCAGGCTCGGGTCTCCTGGGAAGTATAGGCAAGTTGACTCTGTTTTCAGAGGGTACATTACATAGTAACACCTTTCTTTAGACAACTTTCCTCATGGGGTTATTTGTATCCCCCTGTATTTATCAGGAGGGTAACTTCCAGGGAGGACAGAAGAATGGGCCCTGTTACAGTATGACTTTTCCTTGGGAGGAGAGGAAAGCTGGGCACAGACATGGAGAAAGGATGTTATGGGGACATGAAGGCAGCCATCTATCAGCAAATGAAAGACAAGCATCCAGCTTGTATGAAACAAAAAAATGTGTGTTGCTTATTTCACGAGTTGGGTGCATTTAGTTTTGGCAGCCCTACAAACGTATCTCCATCACTTCAGTCAATTTTTTCTGACCCATGCAACCATCACTAATAAAAAGAGGTATTGAAGTTGAAGGGGACTCCCAGACCCCAGATTAGGTGCGAACCACAGTCAAACAGCTGTTTTCACAGAGATCCTTTGTTAAGCAGGGAAGAAAAGTTAAAATGGCTCCCTTCTGACTCAGGCAGGAGACACCAGCAAATGCCTTTCGGGTATCATTCTTAAGAAGAAAAAAAAAAAAAAAAAGGGTAAAAGGGTGCTGGAGAGATGGCTCAGAGGTTAAGAGCACTGGCTGCTCTTCCAGAAGTCCTGAGTACAATTCCCAGCAACAACAGGGTGGCTCACAACCATCTAAAATGAGGTCTGGTGCCCTCTTCTGGCATGCAGGTGTATAAGCAGACAGAACATTGTATATGTAATGAAAATAAACAAATGAACATCATTTGCTAAGTTTGTACTCAAGTGTTTTGGTTCTTAAAATCTGTGAGAGAGGATGATACATTTAGGTCAACTGTGTTTCATAGGATATCAAAACTCATTGTAACATAATGTCAAGAAACAGCTCTGATCTTTGTAACAGTTTGTGAACTGTTACAGCTATTGTGGGTTCCAGGGAATGATGTATCTCTCTAAATAAACACTGTGTTTAAAGATCACTTTCATCTAATATAAGTGAAAGCAATGCCATTTAAAAATAATTGTCACATTTGTTTGTCATTCTTAACTACCCTAGCTTTAATAATTATGCAAGGGCAACTCATGTCCATTTAAGTTGTAAAATACCGCCATCTATTTCTGGCAGCAATCGATTTTAGAAAAAATATCTTCCTGTTTTCATGCAGAGGCAAATTAGTAAAGACTACTTTCATCTATTCCAAGTAGAGTTAATAACTGAACTCAGCTGGCCTGTTAATGACGTAGGCTCATCTGTGTGCCCTGATGGTGACAGGCAGACTATAGGGCCAAGAGAGGTTTGCCCTAAGCCGTTCACTTCTTGGCAGCAGGTGGGTGGCTGCTGTCTTCCTGGGTAGTCTTTTCTTAGATTAGAGAAGTAGTCTCTAAAACAATCCTCATAATGTACTGAAAACTTGCAAATTTCAAAAACAAAAGTCAAGCTTTTCATACTCCGTAGACATTATGTTTTGTTTGTTTTGTTTTTAAGACAGGATTTCTCTGTGTAGTTTTGGAACCTGTCCTGGTACTTGCTCTGTAGACCAGGCTGGTCTCTAATATGCCATATTTGCATCAGTAATGGCATCCGCAATTGTCTGGAGCACAATTGTAAGTAAAAGTAAATATTAACCAGTTGATAAATATTTAGAAGTCCTTAAGTGAAACTTACACTAACTGTAAGCATAGACTAAATTATAAAAAGCTTATCCTTAGCTGTCACTTATGACTATCAGAATTCATTGTTAAAGATGTATTCTCTCTTCTCTCTCTCTCTCTCTCTCTCTCTCTCTCTCTCTCTCTCTCTCTCTCTCTGTGTGTGTGTGTGTGTGTGTGTGTGTGTGTGTGTGTGTGTGTGTGTGGTGTTTGTGTATGTATGAATACAGATACCTGCAGAATCTAGAAGAGGTCGTTGGATTTCTTCGAGGTGTAGTTACAGGCACTTGTGAGCTGCCCATCCTGGATGCTAGGAATCAAACTTTGCTCCTCTGAAATAACAGTGTGTGCTCAACCACTGAACCATTTCTCTAGCCCCTTGTCCGAATTGTTAAACCGAAGAAATGTAATTTTGTTTGGTCTTCCTTTCTTTATCCTAAGACTAAAGTTGGCTAAGAGAAAAAAGCAGTTTTTTCTTAGTAGTGCCGAGGAGTAGGTGAGTCTTCTGCAGAGAAAACATTCTGCTACTCAGCCACCTCCCCACCCCTGTGACAAGGAACCTTAAGTATTGATAGTGTATGTGTGGCTTCTGAGTTCTGGAATGGGGTTATTTTGTAAGCACTGCTCTGGGCCTCGATGTTTTTAATCACTGCAGTAGAAACCCTAAGTAAAATAAATGTTATATGTAATTAGACAGTCAGAAAGTTATTTTTAGAGGGTTTAAGGTGAAATTTTAATATACAGATATGAAACAAGAATCAAGTTGCTTATTTCTAACATGAGCCTTCCTTAAAATGTTGGTCTGCTCTTAGTAAGGTTTGCAGCAGATCAGCTTCTTATGTATGGGGATATTTTCCCATTAGGTTTTGTGGAGCTGTTGGTTAATTTATTTTGCTTCAGGGGACGCAATCTTAAGAGTCTTGGTGTCTGTTTAAGTATCCATCTGCTTTAAGATCTTCACCGAGACATCTGGGTTTACAATGATAGTTAAACGAGCTGCTGTCATGTACTAATCATGTTTTTTATATCCCACTGACACAGATTTTATACCTTTTTAAAAGCCTGGGGCTCCTAACACAATACTGTTTGTTGGGAATGTCCTCTTAATATGCTATAAGAAGAACACTGATCAGGCTGCTAAGTCACCGGACTCTGTGTGTACTGCTTAGAATCGTTTGTTTTTAAATAACTTGCACCACTTGTGGAGTCAATCAGGGGCTGCATTGCTTTATTTGTCCTCATTCCAGAGCAAGTTTATAATATAAAGATATTAATACAAGATGCACGAATAATACTATTTGAAAGAGGCTGTCAACTGTACTGTTTATAAACACGTGAAAACTAAGTCATAGCAGAAGGTACATACAGGACTAGGAGAAGTAAATTCCCGGGATGCACTTTTTTAGGGTCTCTGTTCTCCTCCATGCTTCTGTGTCCATCAGCTACTAGTGGTCTGCTTCACCACAGCCCCAGAATCAACACAGCTGCAAGCTGTGGAACCTCTGAAATCATGGACAAAAATAAATCCTTCCCCCTTTCAAGATGTCTGGTCATGTGGTTTGTCACAGTGGCAGACAGCCTAACTAACACGCTAGGCAAGCCGACTGACCGAACTATCCAAACTTTCTCAGCTGGGTAAGGGGGCTCTTAAGAGCGATTGCCTAAATGCCAACGTCCTGCCACTAGGTGGAGCTACAAATTAGCTTCTGATGTTGTCTCCCTCCCCTTGTGTGGGCTGTTTTTCCTGAGCAAGCATCTGTCTCGTTTTACATCTGCTTTCCATGGCCTTGATGGAATCTATGCAAAACCAGTAGATGGCCAAGCAGACAAAACAGCATGCAAACCCTCACTGAGTAACGGACAAAAAAAAAAAAAAAAAAAAAAAACATAAAAAAAAAACCAAACAAACAAAAAAGGATGTAGGGATGTAGTAATGGTCCCCCTAGAAACTGGAATTAAAAAACAAAACAATTGTCCTTTTCAGTCCTAAAATCACACCGGAAGTATGCCAAGGCCAGAGACACCTCTCTGGGACCCTTTCCCATGGCACTAGAAAATGCAGCAAGTACAAAAGGCTGCGCATATTATTTCTACGACTTACCTCCTAGCTCCAGCCACTGGGACCCAGGGCGGAATCTCCATATTTGAGTTTCCTGGCTTCTGCCTCATCTCTCCCATAAATTGTAACACTGTTACGAGGAAGGAGGGGGCCACCTGAGAACAGCTCTCCAATTTTGGTCAAAGCTGTAAACAACCCATTTTATGCTGTTCTTTATAGTGTTTCAGAGGTCAGACGAGGACATTGGATCCCCTGGAACTGGAATTAATAATGGCTGTGACCCACCAAGTGGGTTCTGAGAACTGAACTGAAGGTCTCTGCAAGAGCAGCAAGTGCTCTTAGCTGCCCATCCGCCCTCTGGCTCCTGTATTGTGTTGTTTGTTTTTGAGACAGGGTCTCGCATAGCCCAGGCTGGTGTGGAACTTGCAGTCCATCCAAGGCTGGCCATGAACCCCTGCTCTTCAGTCTCCAGGCCCCAGGTGCTGTGCTGGGAATTATATGCACGCATCTCTGCATGTGAATTAACTCATGATGTTATTTTATTTATTTTAAACAGGGTCTCAGCCATGTGTGGTGGTGAACGCCTTTATTCCCAGCACTTGGAAGGCAGAGGCAGGTGAAGCTCCATGAATTCTAAGCCAGCCTGGTCTACATAGCAAGAGGCAGCCAGGGTGGTAAAACAATAACAACAAGATTTTTTAAAACAAATAAATAAGAAGTAAGTTCTCACGTATCCCAGGCTAGCCTATGCAGCCAAGGGTGACCTTGAACTTCTGGTTCTCCTGCCTTTACCTCCCCAGTGTGAGGATTACAGGTGCGGCCACCTCCCCTGATTATGCATTGGTGGGGATGGGACTTCTACTTTGTTTTCAACTGAAGCAGGGGAGTGGCTGTCCCTCCCCCACAAACTGCAAGCATACATTATAAGCTTTGCATCTTCCCTAAGAAGATTTTTCCACGAGGACCTAACAGAAATCACCAACCGTGGGTCTTCAAAGACGCTACGCTGGTACTGATCGTGGCAATGCCCCAGAGGCGTGACATCACTTTTGACTGACCTTTTGGACAGAGAGGGGTTGGTTCCAGTAGAACCCACAAGTCCCTTTCAACCATGATAGGCTTCACGTCACAAGTCCGGGACCAATGTAAACATTCTGCTGCTTACAAGGTTGATTAACCTAAGGCAAACACTCCCAACCACAGAGTGGGAGAGGGGCCTGGTGAGAATGACCCATCACAGCCCTCCATGAGCTTCTTTTTCAGGGGTATTCCACGTCTCTGGTGATTCATGTCGGCTAAGGGCAGGAACTAACTAACTCTGGGAGACTTTCATACTTTACTTTCTTTCATCACACTTACGATTAGCTCTGGGGCAGCCTGGAGAAATTTCTCATACACTAGGGTTTGCTAGCCCAAAGTCATTTTAGGGCTCTGGTGGATGAATGCTGACGCTGCCCTGCAATGAGCAGATTTAGGTTTATGCCTAAAACTTACATACCTTCCATCCCTAGATAGCCCAAACTGCTTCTTAGTTGTCTACTCATTGACTTCACTGCTGAGAATACACCCCGCCCCCCGCCCCCCGCCCCCGGCCCCCCGCCCCCGGCCCCCGCCCCCATCAATCACCCACCATCCTGCCTCTGTAGCTTGCACTCATTGTGGCCACCTTGTGTCTATTGGATAAGGAGTGCCACCTGGCGTCCACCACACCAGTTAGCCCACCCCCAGAATGTTCTTCAAAGCTTTCACACATGACAGTTGCTTTACGATGACCACACGGAGGGTGATGGGCACGCTAAGGGGATTGAAAAGGCTACACAGTCCATTCAGTCAACGCTTCCGGTTCCCCTGCAGCCTTTGTAGGGAGGTTCCCTCCACCTGTAAGTTGCGCTGGGCAGAGAACTTGCTGTGGGGTGACCGTGCCCAGTCAGCTGACCTTAAGGTGATTGATTATCCAGGACAATGCAGGCAGACCCAATATAATCACATCCCTTTAAACAGAGTGGACGGAAGGAGGAGACTGAGATCCCACTAACCGTTGCTGATGCTCCTGACTGGAGGGCCTAGAGAAGAGATGTGGAAGGGACAGAGGTAAGAAGATGCTTTGCTTTAGGGTTTCCCAAAAGGGGTACAGTCTTGCAGGCACCTGGATTTTAGCTTCATGAGATCCACTTTTGGACTTCTGGTCTCCGTATCTGGTAGCTCAGTTTAACTGGTTTAGGAAGGTCACAGGTCATAAACCAATAAACCAGCCTGCCTCCACTTTAGGCTTGAAAACCATCTTACAGTGGAGGCAAACTAGGCCCATTCCTATTTATGATTAGATCTCTGTTTCTCAAGGATTGGGCTATGCCTCACCTGTTACCTTAACTACAAATGGTTCTGCACTGCCTGTTCCAGGGAATTGCGACCGTATCTGTTTGGAAAAGTTGCTATAGCCAGCTTGCAACCCTACCATTGTTTGAGAAACTTACTATAATTACTTACTGTTATGGCTACCCTGTTATGACCACCGTATTGTGGCCTGCTTCTGTAATCCCACCTATTTGCCTGCCAGATCCCCCATTTGGAAACCCTTATGCTGACCTCTTGAATCCCACCTTAGGGGGGAGGCAGCCCGTGTACAGGAATAACAAAACCTTGGTTTAATTAATTGCTTGCTTTAATTAAGTTGGCCATGATTATTTAGGTCAGTGGTCTTTCTCCTTGCATCTTTGGGATTAGTGATCCCTACTTGTCTAGTCCAGGTTTTAAATCAACATCACTCCTAGACTTTAAGGTCCACATATTAGATTCTAAATCTCAGATGCATTTGTTCATGAAAATAAGTTTACTCTTAGATGTCTAATAGTAGCTCAAAACAAAACAAAAAACAAACAAACCCTGATCTATATCTGCTCCTGGTTGCTGATCTCTCTCTCTCTTTACTTGTGGACCACCTTGAGCTATAAAAGTAGAACATGGAATCTTAAGGCAACCTTAATCTGTTCCAGGAGCATGGTCACTCAAAATGGCTGCAGAGTAAACCACCTCTTATTCCCTCTAAGATGGGCATTGTGGGTGTGTGTGTGTGTGTGTGTGTGTGTGTGTGTGTGTGTGTGTGTTATAGCATCACAACCTAGGACCTCCAGAATGATCCACTTTTTGCAGGAGGAATCAACTGACTGGGAGCCACGTACTTGCATGAATCCTGGAGTCTGACCATCTGGTGTTATTTCCTCAGGCGGGGGGGTTCTTTCTGGGCATGCACACCTGTCTTTCCCTGAGCTGGTTAATGAGGAACTACTTTGATAGATACCCTTCAGTCTGTTTGATTTAAGGCATCTGGCTTGTTTGTTGGTGTTAGAAACATTTTGGTCCAGGCATTTAGTTTGGTTTGGTTCTCTGCTTACTTTCAGATCTCTAAAGGCATTTTGGATTTTGCTGGACTTTGGAACTTTGGAGGCATTTAGGGCTCTGTATTGTTTGTCTTGACTTTCACTGTCTTTGAAATGTTTTTATTTATTATCATTGGCCCTCTGTCTCTTGAAATTCCTCCTGAAATAAATTATTCTGCGTTTCCCTGCTGCTTCTCCTGCAGCCTGGCCAGGCCTTTAGCTTAGAAAAGTTATCATCTAGTGATGATGGCACTGGACAAGACGAGCTTGTTCCCTCCCACCCTGAAGAGAGGAAGTGTCAGGTGAACACATACCCCCCCATACCCGACCGTGTGCACTGGCCTCATAGAGAACCCACCCAAAATGTACCCCTTCCTGGATCACAAGCACTTCATTGTTTTTTTACTCTAGCTAAAGAAAATCAAAAATCTAGGTTTAACTCTTCTTATCCAGATTATACCAAAAAAAAAAAAAATCAATCTATAATAACAATGCTCATGATGTTTCATAGCTTAAGTACTGGTGTTTCTTGATTTAGAATGATTAGCTGGAATTTTAAAAATTAAACAAACAGGGTTTCTTTGTGTATCCCTGGCTGTCCTAGAACTCACTTTGTAGACCAGGCTGGCCTCCAACTCAGAGATCCACCTGTCTCCACCTCCCAAGTGCTGGGACTAAAGGCCTGCACCACCACCGCCCAGCTCAATTACATTTGTTTTTAATAAGCTGGATTGTTAAGTTTACATACTTATGCTTTAGTAACTGTCTTGTGAAGTTCTCAAATGTGTCTCTTGGCTCTCATGAGCTAGTCCAGGCTATCTACAGCCAACACAGCCTCCTCATTAGCCCGTCACCCTTAGAATACCTTCTCAGCTGCCACACAGACCGATGGGGTCACAGAAGACTAGGGGTGTTGTATCTGAGCTGCCTTGGGACCCAGTTCTTCTTGAAGCAGATGGGGCTCGGGGAAGACAGTGGGTGTCCTTAGGAGTCACCTCCAGGCGGCAGGCATTGAGAAGGTCCCTGGTGGTGCAGGCCATTTCCCTCAGGGCGCAGGGGCTATCCGTGAGTCAAGGGAGTCTTGGGGTGTCCCTATTCTCTCCATTAGGGTCCCACTGCTTTCCTGGTGGTGACTTACTTAGTGCCCTGAGGTTTTTGTTGTGTTTTTAAAGCACTGACGACGTTGACTTAGTTATAATAACAGATGCTATTATACATAATTCAAGCACAACAAACAGAGACAATGTAGTGTGTCACTACAAGTTGTATCGCTGTGTGTAACTGATCGGCCAGTCGCTCCATCTATTTGTCCTAGGGTCACTGGGTGCCTGCACATGGTCTGGCAGTAGAGGCACTGCAGTTTCATACGTATGAGTGACATGCTTGGATTTTATCTTTCCTTCCTTCCTTCTTTCCTTCATTTCTTCTCTCTCTCTCTTTCTCTCTCTCTCTCTCTCTCTCTCTCTCTCTCTCTCTCTCTCTCTGTCTCTTTCTCTCTTTCCCTCTTTCTTTGTTTTTTGTTTTGTTTTATTTTTTGGAGGAAAAAGGTCTCACTATGCAATCCTGGCTGGCCTAGAACTCACTTTGTACACCACACGGGCTTCAAATTCACACCTGCCTCTGTCTCCCAAGTCCCGGGGTTAAAGGTATGGGCCACTACACCTGGCTCGGTTTTTCTTTTTTGAGACAGGGTCTTGCTAAGTAGTCCAGGCCTGGAGCTCATTATGTAATCTATGTTTTCCTTGCTCTCTCAAGACTACTTGCCCCAGTCCCTGGGGTGTTGGGATCATAGGCTGGCAACGCCTGCCTGGTTGAAAGCACACAGCCTGTTTTAATATTAGACCATCGTGGCCAAAGCTGTCAGGACAGTGATTTTCAAACTTAAACAATACACATTAGAATCATTGGAAAACTTGATAAAACATCTGTGCTCAACGCTGGCCTTCGTGTTTCTGAACCAGCAAGCTTTTAGTGTGCTCTGAGAAGCCAGCACCCCCAACAGCTCCTCCGCCCCACCCCAAGGCACTGTTTCAGGATACCCTGCTCAGACACCCCTTGGGGGAGGGGGTAAGAAGATGCAGCACCAACACCTCAGGCACTGGAAGACAGTGAGTAGCAGAGTGTGCTACAGGCTCGTTTATTAAGGAGGTCAGACCTGCCTTTGTACCCCTCCCAAGGTCCCATTGGCTCAGACTGCTGGATCTTTCGTGTGGTCCTTTCCTCACTGGTGTCTCTGGTCAGGTCTCTCTGTCAGCCGTCTCTGAGCACAGAGGCAGCTTGGCTCAGGGAGGACGTTCCTGCCACACATGCACATGAGGGCTGGCCTGGGCACAGGCAGGGCTATTGTGGCTTGGGTAGGCTGGCTGAAGTTTCTCCTATAAGGTATACAGCAAAATGCTTGAGAATTGGCGCCTGCATTCTGTTCAGGGCTGGCCAATCTCTCCATGCTTGGGTCAGATGAAGGCAAGCATGACTGTTCTCCTTGTGGTGGTCTGTCTGTCTTCTGCTCATCACCCTCTCTGATTGTAGGCTGTGTCTGCCCATGGACGCTAGCTTGAAGGGCATACCAAGCACAAGCAGGCTGGAGGTTTCGTTTTGTAGCAAGGTGGCTGGACATCTTTGATCTTTGAAGCCACAAGGCTGGTAACTGGGATGAGAGCATTCTTGTGTTCTTTGGTTCAATAATAAATGCTTCTGTCCAGCTGCAGCTATGGAGTTAGCAGACTCCTGAAACCATATCAGTGTCTGAAATGCCTCAGGGCTGCCATGGCACTGCAGATTGTGTCATTTAGAAAGGCAGGAATTTGTCTCTGGGTTCTTAGAAGTCTGAAATCATGTGCATTTCAGGGCTGGTTTCTCCCAGAGGAAGAAGCAACTCCAGGTCTGTTTCCTCACTTCTGGAAGCTGACTGGTAACCTTCAGCGTTGTCGGTCAGGTGATTTATTATTTCTGTTAATTAATTTTTTCATTTATTTCACATCCCATCCGTACCTTCCCCTCTCTCATCTCCATCCATTCCTTCCCCCCCACCTCCTCCCTGCACCCCCATCCACTCCTCCCCCCCCCGCCTCCTCCCTGCACCCCATCCACTCCTCCCCCCGCCTCCTCCCTGCACCCCCATCCACTCCTCCCCCTGCCTCCTCCCTGCACCCCATCCACTCCTCCCCCCGCCTCCTCCCTGCACCCCCATCCACTCCTCCCCTCCCCGCCTCCTCCCTGCACCCCCATCCACTCCTCCCCCTCCCCGCCTCCTCCCTGCACCCCCATCCACTCCTCCCCCCTGCCTCCTCCCTGCACCCCCATCCACTCCTCCCCCCTGCCTGCTCCCTCCCTGCCTCCTCCCTGCACCCCCATCCACTCCTCCTCTGTTCCTGTTCAGAAAGGGACAGGCCTTTCATGGTGTCAACAAAGCAAGGTGTACCAGGTTGCAGTAGAACTAAGCTTCTCCCCTTGTATTGAGGCTGGGTGAGGCATCCCAGCATGAAGAATAGTTTCCCCAAAGCTAACCCAAGCCTTAGGTCTGGCCCTGATCCCACTGCTAGGAATCCAACAAACAGACCAAGCTACACAGCTGTCCCACATATTAGAGGGCCTGGGTCTGCCCCGCACAGGCTCTGCAGCTGTTGGTCGACTCTGTGAGCTCCTATGAGCCCGGGTTAGTTGTTTCTGAGGGTTTCCCAGTCATGACCTTGACCCTCCGTCCCGAGTGTACATCTTTCTCCCTCTCTTCAACAGGATCCTAGGAGCTTAGACCAGTGCTTGGTTGTAGATCTCTGCATCTGTTTCCATCCGTTACTGGAGGAAGGATCTCTGATGGCAACGAAGGTTATCTGATTTCAGGGGTAGGCTATTTTAAACACCCTCTCCATTTCTCCCTGACCCCAAAATTTCCCCACCCTATCAAGACATCTCTTTCCTTAACACCCCCCATCCCACCCTCAAACTTACCCAACTCCTCATGTCACTCACCCCTTACCCCAGTTTACCCAGGAGATCTCTTCTTCTATTTCCCCTTCCCAGGGAAATTCATGCCCCCCCCCCCGCCCCAGCCATCCTTGTTATCCTGCCTCTCTGTAGTATGGTTATCCTTTACTTTATAGCTAATATCCATTTATAAGTGACTACACACCATGTTAGTCTTTCCGGGTCTGGGTTACCTCACTCAGGATGATTTTTTTTTTTCTAGTTCCATCCATTTTTCCTTCAAATTTCATGATGTCATTGCTTTTTTTTTTTTTACAGCTAAGTAATATTCCATTGTGTGAATGTACCACATTTTCCTTATCCATTCTTCAGTTGAGGGGCATCTAGGTTGTTTCCAGGTTCTGGCTATTATGAATAACACTGCTTTGAACTTAGCTGAGCAAGTGTCCTTGTGGTATGGTTGAGCATACCACAGGCATGTGCCCAAGATTGATATGGCTGGGTCTTGGTGTAGATTGATTCCTAATGTTCGGGTTATTGATGCATTGTCCCAGCCGCTGTCTCCATGTCCGTGTGGTGCTCTGTGCTGCCACCTGTCTGTGAATTCCAGTTGCCCCCTTCCATAGAGCCCACAAATGGCAGAATGTTGACTTAGTGACTTGCAAAGGCCGTATTTCCGAGTAGCACCACAGTTAAAGGTATTGGACTTGGGACTTTAACTTCTAGGAAAACATGTGTTGTAAACTCAGGCATAGCAGATGCTTACTGAGGATCTGACGCCATCATGGCATAGGAACAGTCAATTCAAGTTAGCACCATTGTGTGTAGTACTTTAGCTGCATTATAGTCTCCTAAAACAAGTTACTAAGAGCTGGCTGGGTCCCTTTTGCTCACTCCAGATACAAGTCATGGGTAGATGAAAAGTTATTCCAAGGCTGTCTACCCCAGGTCCGTGAATGCCTGAGTCCTATGAACCAACCTGGCAAGATCCAGAGAATTACAACTCCAAATGCTGGGAGCTAACACCCCATTGCTTCATGCCCTAGAAGCCAGAGACACAGCTCCGGTGACCTCAGCACTCGGTGGCTGTTGCAATGAGCAGAAGCAGCAAGCAGCAGAAGGTGGTACCTGCTAGCACTCTTGAGCTCCAGAACAGGCTTGGGCGCTGGCACTGGGCTCCCCTGTAGCTCGTGGCCCAGTCCTTAGGCCAGAGGACACTGAGAGCACTGAGAGCTAGGATTGGACAGCTCCTTGGAATTCCCCCAACAACTGAGTCCCATGGTTGTCCTCATGTTGCTTCTTATTCTTTGTCTGTCTTCAGCTCTCTGCCTCTACTCACCTCTCTCTCCTTCCACCACCCCCTGCCCGCCATCCCCTGCTGTCTCGGAAGGCCCTGCCCCCATGGTGCCTGTTCTGGCTGCTCTCTGAAACTCTGGTTGCCTTCTTTGAAGACACACATGTTTTTGTTGTTTTGTGTGTATATGTATTTGGCTCCGTGTATGTCTGTGTAGGCTGCTGCCCGCAGGATGCCATTACAAGATGGCGAACTTCCTCTTTCTTGTATACCTTATTCGGGCGTACGCCAGCTTGGCGGCTGCACTCCAGCGCGCCTGCTCGTTCCCTAGCCAATCCCGTGGCTCCAACACTGAGGCGAGGTCTTTGAGCCTGTGAGACCATGACCCGTTGCCTAGTAGGATATATAAGCAGCTGTCCCTTCCTGCCCGGGGCCCCTCACCTTCAGCTCTCCCTTCAACCAAGAGGCTCCAATAAAGTGTGATCTGAGAAGAATCCTCGTGTGGTTGCCGTCTTTCCTGCGGGTCGGGATTGGCGCGCCACATGTCTGTGCACCTGTGCACATCTGGCCTTGACAAACACAGAAGAAGGTGTCAGATTCCCTGGATGTGGAGTTGTAGACAGTTGTAAGCCACCATGTAAGTGCTAAGAATTGAACCCTGGACCTCTGGGAGAGCAGGCAGTGCTCTTAACCACTGAGCCATCTCTCCAGCCCCTCAGCTGCCACATCCTCACTGTCTTCTCTAGTGCTGCCACATCAGCATGCGCTTCACAGAAGCCTTTCATCCGGCCCTACATTGCAATGGCAAGGAGAAGTAGGAGGTATTTCCCAGGGAATTCCAAGAGTGAGCTGAAGAGCCCCATTGGATAGTTAGAAATGAATTATCGGGTGTGTCGGTTCCAGTCACCCCCTAGTTTTCATGCAAATGGAAGGATCTATTTGAATCAACCACCGCTCTTCTTTGGGGCCACTCAGAGGAGTGCTCCCACCTCTGGCCAGGGCATCAGACTGCAGAGTCACCTACAATGCACAGGGGCTCGTGATGCTAATGCCTGGTGCAGGCTGTGTGAGGCCGCAGGTACTGGGGTCAAAGAGTTCAAAGCAGCTGGTAGCTTTTCACTCCAGGCATCTGGAGCAAAAGGGAATGGCGTAACCACTCTTAAACAGGGAGTAGGACATCCCTGGGGCCCTCTATTAGCTTACTTAAGGAAAAATTAACATTAAAAGGAGCGGTTAAGGGACATTGCTGGCGAGGTTTAGCGGTATCTGATACTCTCACAATGTTTAAGCCCTGTCTCTGTGCCTGAGGAGAGGTGGGTCCCTCTAATCTGTATCCTCTGGTCCAAGAAGGCTATGGTGACTACTAACCAGCATATGTGAGTAGGTAAGGAAATGCCTTATGTGCTTGTTTTCTATTAAAGAATACAATCCCCCAATACCACCCAGGAAGATGACCAGGGACGCAGCACTGGGAGGTGCGGAGTTGAGCTGTTCCTGCTTTCTCCTAGTCTGGTTTGAAGCAATTCTGAACAGCAGATGTCGCTATTGCCTGCTGCAATTTTTCATGCTCGACAGAGACCTCCTGGGGGGATTGGACACGCTTATCAGCTGAGAAATCATCCCAGCCCGGACTTGGCACCTGCTCTTACATTCACTGCACTCTCGTGCACTTGGAGTTTCTCCTCTGTAAAATGTCCTGGGTCTCTGGGTCCCCCTCAGCCTCCGCTGTCCCCCATGTTTGCTGGCTCCAGAGACGGACGCCCGCAGGGGCCCAGGTGAAGCTCAAGTCTGCATTTCCCCGCGTCCCGGTTGCTTCTGTCGGCAGCGATCTCCTCTTGGGGGCGCTGTTGTGAACTGGTAGCCAGGCCTTCAAAGTTTCCAGTCTTCTCCTTTTGATAGGACTACTAAGGTCCAAAGTCCCCAGTGAGTCCACATTTCGAGTGTCAGTAGAAGGGCAAAGAGAGAGTGCAGTCATCCAAATGCCCTCTATCTCTGCTGTCCCTGCCGCATAGCCTGCTGGGTTGGCAAGAACGCTTGCTTGCGAGGACTGACAGATGGAGCTAGCTACACCCCTAAAGGTCACGGCTCAGATAATAAAGCCCAACATCCTTTCCTCCCCCGTCAAACAACCGCGGTCCCACCGGAAATCTGAGCGCTTACTCTCAGCTGGGGGAAGGAGGGGTGGGACCAGAAGAGGAAATAGCATTAGCATGGGCGAGGACCTTAAAAGTCAATACACAGGGCGGCACCTGGGGAAATGGAGGAAGGGCCAGGCAGAAGGGAAGCGGAGGCCAGGGCCAGTAGCTGCCGCCTGTTTCAGAGCCATGTGCAGCTGTAGCCGTTTTTTCTGTGGCGACCCTTGGGAGCACAGCTGTGCTCACGGACAGGTCAGAGCAATGCTAACCATGTCTTCTCGCAGGAGGAGATGGCCTGGGACAGCCCCGATACCAGTTACTCACACAGATAGTGTCATTAGTAGAATTTTCTCAGCTTTATATTTGTTTTACCTATACTCCCTCCCCCTTTGAAAAATATTAGGCGGTGAGTGTGCAGCAAAATGTGGTCCACGTTGTGCCCTTTTAAGTATTTGCAAACAAAATTCACAAACCTGAAAGAGTTCTCATATCAAGCCAGACCCGCAGTTCAGCACCTTATGAAGCTCTCCGTGTAAATTCAGAGGTGTAGGTCCCTCGGGATCACGCCTTCATATTTGCGTCCCTGCAACTGAGCAACAGGTAACAGGCAATTAGCAGATAGTTCTTATTACCTGTGAGACACTCCCGTCCTTGGCCCCTTGTGTGGAAAGACAAGCCGAGGCTCATCCAGCCTTTGTTCAGAGCAGTCCTTGAGAGACGGAGCAGAGTCCTGCAGCATCATCTCCCAGGGAAAAGCTAAGCAGGTGTCAGGATAGGATGTTCCCTGTCACTGAGGAACCTGTGAGTGTCTGCAAACAGGAACCCACTGAGGGATGGCCACTGACCAGAGAGAAATGCTTCTGCCCACTGAAGAGGCAAGAGAAGAGGTGAGGGTACCCACTGCTTGCTTTGACAGGATACACTGTCTGAGTGAGGACAGACAGACAGACAGACAGACAGACTGACTGACAGACAGACAGACAGACAAACTGACAGACA
Source organism: Cricetiscus sungorus (assembly GCA_030556225.1). Classification (NCBI taxonomy): domain Eukaryota; kingdom Metazoa; phylum Chordata; class Mammalia; order Rodentia; family Cricetidae; genus Cricetiscus; species Cricetiscus sungorus. The sequence continues at coordinate 2,212,148 of JANBXA010000369.1, read as the reverse complement.
GACAGACAGACAGACAGACAGACTGACAGACAGACTGACAGACAGACAGACAGACAGACAGACAGACAGACTGACAGACTGACAGACTGACAGACAGACAGACTGACAGACAGACAGACAGACAGACAGACAGACTGACAGACAGACTGACAGACAGACTGACAGACAGACAGACTGACAGACTGACAGACAGACAGACAGACAGACAGACAGACAGACAGACAGACAGGACATGGAAAGGACACTAATGTAGGAGGATGAGGTAAATGACAACTGAGTGTCCGACAGGGCTGGGAGAGCACCCCAGGGGGAAGCTTCAGCTGTGAACTGTGACGGAGAAAAATGAGAAGCAGAGAACGGTCTGTCCTATGCCACCAGGGGGTTGGAACAGGTGACAGGCTGAGGCCACTAGGCCAGGTGAACTCAAAAGAGGTGGAATCATGCCAGTCTTGGGATCTGGTTTAGGACACGGCTCTTCAGCCATGTGACCCTCCCGCCCCTGCCGGCTGCTGCAAGGCCAGGCACACATGCTCACTCCAGCCATCCAGCTGCAGGAACTCCCACAGCGGCAACACTATGCCAGATCCTTTCCAGTGGGTTTCCCTAAGCGGCCATGAAGGTGAGCATCTTAGTCAGGGTTTCCATTGCAGCGATTAGGACCATGACCAAAGCAATTTAGGGAGGAAAGGGCTTATTTGGCTTAAACTTACACATTGTAATCCATCACTGAAGGAAGCCAGGACAGGCTCTCAAACCCAGCAGGAATCTGGAGGCAGGAGCTAATTGGCTAGGCCACAGCCCACCACGGCTGGATCAGCCTGCTTTCCCACAGCACCTGTTCATGGCGGTATCATCCGCAATGGGCTGGGCCCTCCCACATCAGGTAAGAAAATGCCCTACAGATCTCGTGGGAGCATCTTCTCAGTAGAAGTGAGTGCCTCTTTAATCTATACCTAGACCCGGCTGTCCACCAGACCTCCACAAAGCAGAGACAAGGGACTCACCCCTGGACTTCGCTGTGGTTAGAGGGGTGTACACTGAGTCTCTAGACACAGACGACTGCCCAGGCTATTATAATGTGACACTGGGTTTGAGAACAAGCACAGCACGCACACATATGTGACCATGCTCACACACTGCCTGTCCCCCGGGCTCTGCCTCGTCCAGGCCCAGAACTGTGGCTCTCAGATTGTGCTGGTCAACTGTCAGATCCTTTTGAATCAGAACTCTGTGAGGGAGACAAAGCAATCTTCTCCCTAGGGTGGAAGGCGGATGAATTGCCCCCAGGCTAGGACTGAGGCCATGATGGGAAAGTTCAATTCTTTAGGTGTGTGATGGAGGCTTTAATTCTGTTAAAAATGTGTGTAGGCCAGGAACTCACTCAGAGCCCTTTAAATGATGCTCCTACCCCTTTCCTGCTCTGATGGTTGGGGCGCAAGTGAGCGTGTTCTATGTCCCCTTATGGTCACATAGAACAAAAATACACAGGGACAGACAACTGTGGTGATGTCAGGCTGTGAGATGATGCCCGAGTGTGACCCTCCTCCAAGGCCGGCACTGAACTGATTGCCCCTTCTCGGAAGGGCATGAGCCTGGCCGCCGCCCCGCTCCTGAGTGTGCTTCCTATGGTTACCAAGGGTTCCCCCACGTGGCCGTGTCCCGGGAGTCTTGCTGGAATAACACGGAGGAGAGGTATCACCTGTAGAGGGAGCCTGCACTACTCCTGAAGCCTTCCATCCCCGGGTGGGTTTATGCTCTTCACCACAAGGTGGAGCAGGCGAGCAAACACGATTCGGCAGGAGCCTACAAGGCAGTGCGCAGGTTGTTACGGGCAACGGCCCATTGTTTCAGGTCCTTCTGTTCCAGGTAGCGATTGAAGCCAAACAGTACAAGCTCGCGGCGCGCTGAGTAAACCACTAAGCAAATCGACGAGTCTGCCTGTGACAATCGGCCTTTTCTGCCTTATTCTCCACCAGCCACTTCCAGAGTAAGCTGGTGCTATTTCAGGTAGACAGAAGGCCGGGGTGATTGATATAAGCAATGCATTGATGAATGACTGAACAGCAGTGAGGGTCACCCCCCCATGCCAGTTTATCTTTTCACTGCTTTTCAATTTTCTTATTTTATCTAGAAGAAACTGGTAAAGAAGAACTGAAAAGAACCAAAGAGGGCAGGCTGGTATAGATGCTGGAGAGAGGCTTCCTCTCAGGCAATTGCCTCTTGCCTTCCATGCCTCCCTCCTCTGCACGGTGACCCTTGTTCAGCATTTCCTACAGAATTCCTGGTGTTGCCATAAGCAAGTGGATTTGCAAAGAGCTGAGTTTCTCCACAGCAGGACTTCTCTGGGGACCTGCACAACAGAGGAGCCCCTGCAAGGCTCCAAAGAAGTAGCTTTAGCTTGCAGCATATACAAACCTCTTTAGGCTCAGACGCTCACCACCAAGACGCATACATAAGCATACAGCTCTTGCTATAGCTGACAAGGAGCTGGTGACAATCATGGCAGTAGGGGACATGGGATTCCAAGGTACAGGATTATTTCCCCATCACCTGGGCAGGGCCTCAATTCTTTTTCTGCCAGTGCCTTAAGAGCTTAGCTATGAAAATCCCCCTAAAGTACATGTCTTCAAAGCTTCATCCCCAGACATTGTTCAGAGGTGGAACTTTTACCTTGCTACTGGACCATGCAGGCTCTGACCTAATCAATGGATTGATCAACTGATAGACACATAACCTGATGCTATTGGAAAGGAGTGGGTGAGTTATTGGCAGCATGCCTGTAGAAGATATACCATGCCCCTGGTCCCTCCTCACTCTCTGCTTCTTGGCCACCGTGAAGTGAGCCGCCATGTTATCCCAATGTGCTCTACCGTAATGACTTTCCTCATCACAATGGTTCCAGGTGACCATGGCCCAAAACCTCTCACACCCTGAGCCTTCCTTGAGGGTGCTGGTCCCGGGCACTGTGTCACTGTGACCAGGAGTGATGACTGTGTGATGACGAGTGATAGCTGCAGCCCCAAGGGCTTCCGTCCATTCCCAGTTTCCTTCTGGACTTCGCACAGCCGAGGGCAGGCGCAGCCTGCGGTCGGAATCCATTTGCACCTTATGGCCCACCCATAAACTGCTGAGGGAATTTCACAGTCCTGAAGTGACATCACCTAAGGCAGGCAGAGAGGAGAGACTGCCAAGTCCTCCCTGTGGAAGGCAGAGGTGTGGGCGAGGTCTTCTCTCTCACCCTCGTTCCCATCCTGCGAAAGTGGCCCTAAAAGCAGGGAAAAGAAGAGCTTGGCGTTGGCGGAGCTCCCGGGGCGCACACAATGGGCTGACAGGGACCGTGCCCTGAGGGCAGATCCCACAGTTGATGGGGGAGGGTGGCCTTCTGTACATGTGCTTCTCTTATTGGATGATGAGTACAACACTGAGTGACCAATAGCCAGGCGAGAAGTATAGGTGGGAAAACCTGTCTGGGGAGAGAATGCAGAGAGGGGCCCAGCCAGGGTCTCCAGGTAGCCAAAGAAAGAGTAACAGGTTCGGACCCTTCTTCAGTAAGATGAGACCACGTGCAAATACTTAGATTAATAGAAATGGGTTAATAATTTAGACAGAGCTAGCCGATAAGAAGCCCTAGCCACCGGCCAACAGTTTTATAATTAATATAGCGTCTGTGTGTTTATTTGGGGCTGAAGGGCAGCGGGACCTGCAGGGACAGAAACCTCCATCTTCAAGGTCTGTTTCTAAAAAGCCTATTCATGGATCATTCCTGGTGAGATGTTCCACAGTTCAAAAGCACCATGGAGGCACCTCTGACCTCTTAACAGCTGCAGGTTGACTGGAAGAAGGTGTTTGGGGAGGATGTTGTTGTTTTTTGCAGCCCCTCACCCCGACTTTCCTCTGGAGAGCTTCTGTGGGCCTTGTTGGAAGCTGTCTTTGCAGGGCTGCAATCAGAGCCAGCCGAGCAGCCCCAAGTTCATACCTGGGTGTGGGGGTGGGGGAAAGGCTTGCTAGCTAAAGAGTTAAGAGCCAGAGACACGGGATAGCTGTCAGGAGGGCAGATTCAGTCCATACTAACTGCACTCTGGTTTATTCAGATACCATCATCTTATGTATTCAACCAACAGGGGGGACAAAAGGCAGAAGATTTTATCATCATGTATAAGGGGCAAAGAGTCATTGCTTCACTCTTCAGGTACTCCACACACACCACCTGGCCTTCAGGGTAAGAGTACACTTACCTGGGCAAAAGTCTATTGTTATTTAAATAAAAGACATTCACCACCAAGGCCAAGACGTCCTGCAGCCATTAAGCTAATGTCTTAAGGACAGTAAGCCAGATTTGAGCTCTCTGAACTGGCTGCAAGATGGTACAGACTCCATTTCATGGGTCCTGACAGGGCTCAGTAGGATCAACCTCACTTGCTCATGAGGGGTTCTCTCCTCCTAATCTAGAGCACACTGGCCAATGAGAGCATGGGATGCTAGCCCCCATCACACACTATGTGGTACTGTGCTCTCACGGCTCAGACAAAAGCCAGGCTCACGCCTTCAGAGTGGTAAATAACTCCTGTGCCCCAAATTATTCACCAGCTGTCTGCAATCTAAAGTTAACCTGTGATTTGTCTCACAAATGTTCTTGTACTCCTGTTCCCAAAGCTTAGTTATGTGAATGGGATTCCTATCACAGGTTCTGCATGGGAAACCCCCTCAGAAAGAGGATGCAGAGGGCAGGAAAGAGAGAGACGGTTTGCTCAACTAGAAACTCTCTGCTCAGAGCTTCTTAACGAGGGACCTGCAGGCAGAACTCTGAGGATTGCTTGAGGCCTGAGCTTGAGGAAACACAGTGTCTTGTCAACCCAAAACAGGGTCCTGGCTTTTCTGGGAATAGATTTTGAGAGGACCTCATGGCAACAGATTTTGTGTGACTTAAAATCGAATGCTTCTTTCCTGCCCTTGTGGATCACAGGAACCCTGCTGCAAATGCCCTCTTTGACTTTGGTCCAAACGGCATGGATTTCCCAGCATCCCCCAGTCTTACAACACAACCCTCTTTCTTGCTTTGCACGTTTCTAAGTGCAGCTCAGCTTGTGACATAATCTAGCCCTACAAAAACAGGCCGGCACGAGAGTCTCAGGCATCTGACAAATAATATCATGCACTATGTTATGTCATAGGAGTGTACATCTACCTGAGATCCTGTGTGGTTGGGCCTGACTCCCCCACTCCTCTCTGTTCTCATTATAATCATGCGTTTGTTTCTGAGACAGGGTCTCTCTATGTAGTCCTGTCCTGGCTGTTTTGGAGTTGCTATGTAAACCATCCTGGGCTGGAACTCACCAAGATTCTCCTGCCTCTGCCTCTGCCTCTGCCTCCCGCCTGAGTGCTGGAATTAAAGAGGTACACCCTTCTACCCAACCCTGGTCTTTATTTCTGATAGCTCTCAGTGTGTACCAAGTAGCAAAGCAACCTTATGTATAGAGTAGACAGGAGGGTTTTACATAGACACACAGGTGGGTAACAGAAGAGCCGGCGTTTGCATCTTGGAATCCATGCCCTTCACTACTGCGTCAGGAGAGCATGGAAACCGAGAAAGTGACTGGAGATGATGGGTAGAGAAACATAGGAGCTGACAGGACACTGCATGAGCATGAGTCTGCAAAGTCACCTTGCTTTGACATTGCTGTGAGATGATGCCAGTGACCCCCTCATGGGGAGCTATTGCCCTGTTTCACGGTGTCAGGCATAGTAAGTGCTTAACAGCAAGCCTGTCAGGAAACGCCTAACAATTAGGAAGCATCATTAATGTAACCTCAGGGACAATTGCCCTTCTGTGGAAAGGCAACACACTGTGAAAGGCTTGCTGCATCATATGGACAGGCAGCTGGCCCTGGTCCAGGCCGGGATGGGGATGAACAAGCGCCCTCCCTCTTCCTGTCTGCTTATACCCTTTGTGCGGCAGCAGCGCCTGTGTCTTTAAGGCGGAGCTTAGATGGTTCCGTTCTGGTCCTGCAGATCCTAGAAGTCTGTGTGGGCACCCGCAGCTGGCTCCTATTAAAGAGGATAATGGCTTCTAATGGTGGCAGCATCATACTCACAGCTCAAATGTAGCAGCCTTCTCGCGGATTGCCGTTGCTGGGAAAATGACGGGGAACAGAAACCCATTATCAGGATGACCCATCAGTGTAGACTCGACCCAGGTGGTTTCAGCCCCAAGCTCGATTTCCCTCAACTGTGTGAGTGCTTAACATCTCGGCACCCGCACCCTCAACTGTGTGACTCTTTCTCATCACACCACCTTCTGCACACCAAGCTGTAAGTGCCCTAAATTCAACACATATTGGCAATAAGGCATTGCCAGGCACACCTTGAGTATTGGTCCCCGTGTTCTGTCACCCTCGGGCAACGGCCAAGTCTCAGGACACAAAAGACACTTGCTGCTCTGAACTGTGATTAGTCCTGAGAATATCACCAGGGCTCCGGGAAGGGAACACTCAGAGCTCTCTAAAAGGACATCAATGTGAGTGATAGGTTGGAAGGTTCGGTGACAATGATCGTGCTTCTGTAGGATTGGAAATGGGGTGAACTTCCTTCTGGCTCCTCAGGCACAAGTCATGGCGCTAAAAGAAAAGCAGTTTCTTAGCTCTGCTACGCCAACCCTCTTGCCCGGAGCGACGACGCTGTCTGGAAGAAATGTACCACAGTGACAGACACGCCCTCTGCAGGTGCTTAGCTGGCCCCACGTGCCCAGTGGGACTTGGGATAGAATTTTCAATTTTAACTTATTCTAATTATTTTTAAATGCAACGCTCAAGTAGCCTCGTGTGGCTCATGGCTGTTACTTGTACAGCATAGCTCTGAGTCGAGGGCTTCCTGCGTCAGGCCTTCCAGAGGCTTTTAGTCATGACTGGGAAAGCCTGGAGTCAGCACGTTAAATACAAAATAGTGGCCAGCCAGCAAAAGTTGTTCTCCGTACTTGCCTGCTCCGTGGGGCGGGGGGTCATCTGCAAGAATAATAATGTAATGAATAAAATCTGTCTTCCTTTCTACTTACCCAGCAGAAGGAATTAGTAATTCTGGATCAAAGGCTACTACCGAGCAAGGTTGCTCACGGTAAACGCCTGTGCACACCATGCGATTGTCTCCAGGAAGGCAGAGAGAATTCTCGACGGGACTGTCTTTCTCCAGCATGAGCATGGTGCTTTGTCCCACTCATTTGTTTCGTTTTGCTTTTTTGTTGTTGTTGTTGTTGCTTGTTTCTGCCCAGCATCTGCTGCTCTGTCTTCTAGTCATCGCCTCTCATCTCCCCTCTCGAACCCTGGTTTATGATTCCATCCCTCTCTTGAAAGGGAATGGTGGTGGTAACAGCATGGATGATTCTTATTCCCCGTGTGTGTGTGTGTGTGTGTGTGTGTGTGTGTGTGTGTGTGTGTGTGTAAGTTTGGTTTCAGATGCCGTGGCAGCCCAGGAGCCGACACTGTGTGCCATGATTGGCCTTCTCCACGGAGGTTCTACTATTCCCAGGGTGTGCTGGCTAGTCGGGCGAGGCTTTGGAGCTGAGGGGCCTGCTCTCTACTTTCACACAGCTTCCTCTGACCTTACAGGGTGACACCATCAGGGAGCATAAGGTTCCTGAAACCACATCACCTCTGAGCCCGAGGAAGCATTCCAAGAGCATGACCCAAGGTCTTAGTGATTAGGGACACATGTGGCTGGTGCCACTGCCCTGGACACTGCCATTGACCTCCATCTTTCTGGGACATCCTGCTGGTCAGGGCTATCTAGCCCACGCCATGAACCCATTCACTTGAGTTTCAGGTGACCAGGAGCCAATTAGGCTTCTAGTCCAGGCCCCTCTTGGAGAAGGTGCACACCTCTGTGACTACAGGACAGCCTGTGGGTCAGTGCGCTTAGAGTGCCAGGTGTGATCTAGTGACTGGAGTCATGGCTGCTTATCTGGGAAGTACTAGGCCATGGGCGGGAGGAGGAATCCCTGCTTTGTCAGCCCCAGGTCTCAGTGCCAGAAGGATGTGGGAGTCTGTGCTGTAGTCAGAGATAAAGCCCGGGCTCCTGGACAACCGTGTGACTGTTCTCTGTCCTGATTATAACGCTGATTATGCTCAAGTGGGAGCCTGACCATAACCAGGCTCCCGCCTTTGCTGCTTGTCCACAGTGGAGACCACTGGGAGCCTGAATCCTAGCAACCTCAGTCATTGCCAGCAGCCTCAGCTACACAACGTTCTTGATTAAAAACGGAGAGGTGCTGAGTTGGGCGGGGGCAGGTGGGGTGTTAGGGTGAAGAGGGAAGGATGCTTGCTTTGCCCTGTGTTCTTGGAAACCCAGGGGGGTCTGCAAAGAACCTCTTTCTTCTGGGATGAGGGACATGTTCATGGGATTCTCGGTCTCAAAATCAATCATGTGGAGAAAGTAGAAAAGAACAAAGGGAGATTAAAGATACCCCCACCCCCTCAGCCCCCCACCCCCTCAGTCTCCCACTCCCCACCCCCTCAATCCCCCACCCCCTCAGCCCCCCACCACCCCCTCAGCCCCCATCCCCACCCCCTCAGCCCCCATCCCCCACCCCCACCCCTCAGTCCCCACCCCCCACCCCCACCCCCCACAGCCCCCCACCCCCACCCCTGTGACTACTTCCCCTGCATTTATGCTCATTGTGCTGCACATCAGGTTGTACAAGGAATACTTTTAAAGGTTTAACACTTGGTAATGTGCCACAAAGCTATGTAAACAGGATTTTGCCTGGATGTAGGCTTTTGAAAGGGCAAATGTGAGTGAGGATGTGTTTGCTGGGAAACCAAGATTCTGTGATTTTTTTAACGAGCAAAATGCTGGATGTTTACACAGTGGCCTTCAGCTTGCAAAGCGGTTCTCCACAGACTTTTTATTGCTGGACTATAGGTGGGCAGGACTATCAACAGGGCGAGTAGGGCAGAGCAGACTTAGAGTTCTGACACCTGCGTAAGACATGTCACCTTTCTTAGTCTCTGTTTCCCTGGGATGTTAGAGGGTGTGTGCTTACCAAGGCTGCATGCCAGGAAAAAAAAAAAAATGCATATCCAAAGTCATCTACAGGAGGCAGAGCAGGACAAGCAACGGGAAGCCATCTGGGATCAGTGACAAGTTTAGGGCTAGCCCAATCCTGAGCAGAAGCAGTAATGAGGAAATCCTGAACTCAGTGTCAAATGCAGAACGGAAGTTGCTGAGTGTGGCAGGCACACCCTGATGTGACCCCTGAACACTCAGAGGCCACACCCTTCGCCGTCTCCTCCCTATGGATACACACACCACACTGTCAAGGGCTGCTATGTCACTCCTTTGGCTGGCTTGCATTATGTGACAAAGGCTGCCCGTACTACCCTGCCTATGCATGCCCTTGGTTGGGTAATTTAGGGAGAGAAGAAAGATTGTCCCTGTGTTGATTTGAGGAGGTGAGGTGTTATGAGTGAGGGGTCCCACGGCGGAGACAGCTGTGTGACCTCGAACTGTCACTAAAACGCAGGGTCCTCGGGCACCGTCACTAGGAAGGGAGTCCCACCAACCTGACAGCAGATTCTTCCTTTGTCCAGCCTCTCAGTGAAATCATGGTCCATCCGGCCATCCTCACAGAGCCTGCACAGACGACCTAGCTGGGCTGTGTCTGGATTCCTGTCTGTAAAGACTGAGATAAGTGGACATTGCTTGAATAACTACATTTCTGGTCTTTCGTTTCATAGCAATGGAGAACTTATACACAGAGGCTTGAGGAAGAGCCTCTCCCACCAAGGTGCCTGAAGGGACAGGAAGATTCAATTACTCAAGAGCCACATGAGATCAGCCGGGCCAGGCACAGGAACATGCCGCAGGATCACATTAGGACCTGTGCAGTGTACAGCTTGCGTCTTTGCTCCAGCCTGATATGACTGGCAGGTCACGGCATTTGAAAGGCAGGAGTTGTTGTTGAATCCACCAACATGAACTCAGAGGCTGCTGAAGAGAGATGTCCACGTACCTGTTCACAGCCCTTGGGCCTAGAGAAGCCACATATTGATCTATAATTGTAAAAACCTCTGCCATCCTTTATGGCAAAAAACATACACACCACCCATCTGGGACACCAGCCGGCCGTGGGACAGAGGTGTTCAGAGCTCTACAGTCCAGTAGAGGAATGCTCAGATACTGCAAACAACACAAAGTTGGTGGCTGTCTAGAACAACTTTGTTAACTAGATAGAACTAGTTGGCAAGAGCTCCTACCCTGGCATCTCACCAGGGAACCTTAGAAACAGGTGATCCTGCACAGAAAACCGTTGTAGCTCTCTTGCATAAATACCAGGGCAAGGGAACCTGCACACAAGTCCTCCCTGTATCGGCTGACAGCAGGCTGTGTTAATCCTCGTGGCTTCTCTTGCTGGCCACACAGGAAGCTGAGTCTTGCTGGCTTTCCCAGATAAATCCATGGAAACACAGTAGGGTCCTTTAGGCTCTAAATACAAAAACAATTCTCAGCCTGGAATGTGCATTGCTATGCCTTGCCAATACTTCAGAGAGTAATATCAGAATATCTAGGAGTGAGTAACGGGTAGAAGTGTTGGTTTTTAAACTCCTATGATTCTGGGGAATAGCCAAGACTGACCCATTAAAATAAAGGGTCCTTGTACTTTGTCACCCCTAGCATGTAAGCTTGAGGTTGTTTATGGATCTCTGGATACTCATATAAATTTAAGTATGCTAAGATGTATGCATGGGAACCCGTTGAATGTATAGCTATATGTCTACATACATGTGTGCATCTATCTCTTACAGTTACAAGGAGAGCAGAACCCACACCAACAGAAGATTCCGTGAATGTTGGCATCCCCCGATACTAAAGCAAACTGCTCTTTGGCAGTATGTATATTAGCACACCTGTCCTCTCCCTTAGGGGAGGTTCTGAGCTTGGATATTTTCTAGTAGGGCCTCAGTGGGCTTTTAGCAGGGAAGCATGGCTGGAGTTTCTCTCTATTGCTCATTTGCTGCTGCTGCTTGGAACAACACTGAGGCCTGAAAACAGGTAACTATGGAGTATCAACATTAACAAAACAAAAAAGTCTTCTATAAAAAAAAAACATCTCACATCACAATCAGGACACCTGCGTACTGGAAAGCATCTGTTAACTATGTGAAATTCACGCAGTGTGAATTTTCTAGATTAAAATGTTAGAAAACAAACCTTTTTTATAGCATAAGCTTGTCCCAAATATTGCGTGAGATGCAATCTTTGTTAACATAAAATTCAAATTTAGCCCAGTGTCCTATATTTTATTCAACTTATTCTGTGTGCTATACACAGGCGGCCTCATACCAGCTCTACACAACAAGGAAGTGTTCTCATTTCCTCTATCCCGCAGTGAGGAAACCAAGGAGAGGAAGCTAAGTAGTTCCTCCACAAACCCCTGAGTGTGAGGAGCTGGCGGAGTGTACAGCAGCTGGAGCACAGCTGGTTGGATGGAAAATTGCTATAACTACGTTGGAAGATGCTTTGGCAGCTTTACAGCTACCATTTGGTCCTCTCTACTGCATATCGTTCATCCTGTGAGCTGGCAAACACTTTGACTGGGCACTGTGAGGCTACAGACAGAGGGCTGCAGGCAGGTTGACACCCGTGCTCAAGTTCATGGAGGCATGAGTCTACAGAGGGGCAGGTGAGGAGTTAACAACCATTTGCATATCAGAGTGGAACAAGGAAATGCCCGTCTGACCTCATTCTCAAAGCTGGAGAAAGAAGAAATCCCAACCGGGAAAAGGAGGGAGACTGGAATAAACTCGGATGCTGGGTTGGAGTCAGAGGTCTCAGTATTTGACTCGCGTTTTATAAAAGATGCACATCCACAGGGCTGGAGAGATGGCTCAGCAGTTAAGAACACACAGTGCTCCTCTGTGGGCTACTGCTCACATCCCAGCCTCTACTTTGGGCGGGGCTCACAATTGCTTGTAGCTCCAACTCCAGGGAATCCGACACTCCTTGGTCTCTGTAGATTCTCACAGGTGCACCCACAAGGTACACGCATAGAGATATATTCAGTGAAGGCGGAGTTTCATCTCTGCCTGAGTTACACACACACACACACACACACACACACACACACACACACACACACACACACAGGGCACGGCCAGGATGTCATGCCAGACCCAAACTCTGTCTATGGCTGCTCCCGTGCTCCTCCCTGAGTTGTGACACAGTGGCCAGCCTTCCCATAGACTTACGAAATCCATGTTCCCTTGGGAGCTTATTGAGAACTGTCCTTTCATACTGACAGGCTTCCTTGGAGTTTTCCAGTTAAGAGTGGGTTGTGGCCCTTTCGGAGAATATGGGTAGAGGGGCGTGTCTGAACTACAGAAAAGTATTTTATATGCCAGGAGTCTTCTGGAACGATGCAAGAGCTTAACTGATTGAAAGAACCCTCCTGAGTCCTTTTAGACATCAGGTGACCGCTGGCAGCATCTTCTACCACACTTACCGTGTCCCAAGTGCTGGTAGGAAGCTTTCCCGGCATTCTCGTAGCCACTCTGTGAGGAAGTGCTGCCCCAGCATGTTCCAGCTCAGGACATCGCAGCCTACACAGATGAAGCAAGTTGGTCCAGATCTCACTGCCAGCCAGCACAGCGCCTGAGTCAGGCTGTGTGTGGCTACGGAGTCTGCTCCTCTAGCCATCACGCTGTAGAATCCCTCCATGGCTCTGCCCTCGCCGACTTTGCTTCTGGAATGCATCATGTGTTTCCCGTAGCTGAAGTTTTGACATTTGTGCCTTGCTAGACAGAATTAGTTTGCTAAGGCGGCCGTGACGAACACCAGACTAAGAGACTTAAATAGGAGATTTCTTTCAGAAGTCCAAGATATATCAGCATGCTTTGTTTCCTCAGAGGGCCACAGGGGAAGGGGCTGTGCCAGGCTTGCCAAGACTGTCATTTCGCTGCCTTTATCCAGCTGGCCTGCCCATACACCTGCATCAGTGTAACTCAGTTTCTTATAAGTATGCCAGTCATACGTGTAAGATCAGATTAGAGCCCATTGCGATGGGTTAATTTTTAGCATAGCTGGCATGGTCTAGGTCCTAGATTCTATGCCCTTATCTTCAAAGGCAGCAGCCTCCGTGGTGCTGGGAGTTTGGATGTGAGTTTAGAAGGGGGAGCAGTTCAGCTCAGGCCACAGCACCTGTGCCGTTCGTGACACGGCTCACTGGCTGAACCCAGTGGGACCCAGGTGTCTGAACCAACATGCGAGCGAGTGAGCGAGCGAGTGAGCGAGCGAGTGAGCATAGCAAGCCCTCAGTAAGCCCAAGAACAGATGTCCAGACAGAAGTCTGGGGGCAGAAAGGGGAGGGAGGCCAGGGTAATAATCTGAGCTGGGGTCTCCAAACTTCCTGGGGAGATTCTGGGGCTAATGGAGTCCCGGGTTCTCCTTGCAGGAGATAAATCTTCCTAATAGCATTTCGAATGCATTGCTCTACATTTAAATATTTTAATATTAATTTATTCTAATGCCACCTCAAGAGGGTAATGAACACCGCCATCCACTGAATTAAAAAAAAAAAACTCACGGGCAAGTTCTGGTGAATTCTGTGCTCCAGGAGTGAATCCAGGCAAGAGTGAAAACCAGTCCTCCTGTACTCTTTTCTCCTTCATGTTGTCAATAAATGGCACTTGAAATGGTAGCAGGTGCAAATGACCCCTAACAGGGTAGTATTGCTAGGAAGGCGACAGCTTAGCTTGCAGTTTCTTTGGGTGTTTGGGCTTGGGCCACCAACATAGCATAAGTTGCAATAACTATTACCAAACGTTTAACATGCATTTAGTACAGTCCAATACTATACACAGATTATTTCATTCCCTGGTTCTAATAGCCTCAGGAGCAGGTTAGTGCAATCCCCACTTAACAACCCAGAAGACAGAGGTGCCAATAACACAGGATTTAACTAACTGTTGCAAGCAAGGGCCTTCTGGTTTGAGAACCCATGCTCTTACCTATGACCTCTCACTATAACTGCCTGTTTGCACCATCAAGAAAATAGACCATTCCTACTGCAGCGATGACAGCAGAGAGAGGCTCTATCAGAGCCTGCAGGAGGGAACCTGTAGCAGACAGGCTCTAGCAGAGCCTGCAGGAGGGAACCTGTAACAGGCAGGCCCTAGCAGAGCCTGCAGGAGGGAACCTACAACAGGCAGGCCCTAGGAGAGCCTGCAGGAGGGAACCTACAACAGACAGGCCCTAGGAGAGCCTGCAGGAGGGAACCTGTAACAGACAGGCTCTATCAGAGCCTGCAGGAGGGAACCTGTAACAGACAGGCCCTAGCAGAGCCTGCAGGAGGGAACCTGTAACAGGCAGGCCCTAGCAAAGTCTGCAGGAGGGAACCTATAACAGACAGGCTCTAGCAGAGCCTGCAGGAGAGAACCTATAACAGACAGGCTCTATCAGAGCCTGCAGGAGGGAACCTGTAACAGACAGGCTCTATCAGAGCCTGCAGGAGGGAACCTGTAACAGACAGGCTCTATCAGAGCCTGCAGGAGGGAACCTGTAACAGACAGACCCTAGCAAAGGAATTAGAGCACAGAGCATTCTCATCTCAAGACTGCATTTCAGGGCTGTAGCTGTAGATCAGGGAGTGGGGGCAGAGGTGGGGTTCTTGCCAAGCATGCAGGAGCCAATGCCCGCATTGACACCTATGTTGGGCAGTCATCAATTCCTGGAAGTCCAGAGAGTTTGAATTTCTCCACATCTGGGTGTGCTGGCTCCCAGGTCCAGATGCACCTTTTTTTCTTTCTTTCTTTTTTTTTTTTAATTATATACACTCTGGATAAAGAACAGGGTTCTTCTAAAGATTCCTCCTTCATAATGAACAAGAAAAATGTATTAAAAATGTATTGTCCAGGCATGGTAATACACACCTATAAATCCAAGTCATCTGTCGAATAGGCAGGAGAATTACCACATTCAAGGCCAGCTTGGTATACATACACAGCAAGTTTCAGGGCCTCTCTCTCTCTCTCTTCTCTCTCTCTCTCTCTCTCTCTCTCTCTCTCTCTCTCTCCCTCCCTCTCTCTCTCATTTCTCTCTTTCTTTCTCATCTCTCTCTCTCTCTTCTTCAAAAAGAGGTTGTGTTTTATTTATAATATGTGGATAGATACTGTATTGCATAAAAAAGCGAGCAGAACTAATAGTCTTCTCCAGTAGAGGGCACTGCAGGGCCGCAGCTGGCAGAAGAGGAACTTCAGCTTCTCGGGTGGCCCAGGGATTGGTGGCCCAAGTGGGTTCTCTAACCTTTGAAACCTCTGCAACTTCACAGCCTCACTGTGGCACTAACCTCTCTGCAGCTAGCCCTAATAAAGACCAGAGCCCTGAATGCCCTCGCCCACCAACGGGATCCCACCGTATGTTCACGCCACCAGCCAACACTGCCCTTCTACCTGGGCCCTTGAAGCTGGCTCCAGAACAACAGAAATTCTCTCTGGTCTAGTGGCTGAGCCACTTCCTAACTAATGCTCACTGGCAGCCTGAGGGTGCCATGCAGAATGTTATTCTTCATCAATTGTTCATTAAATTAAACTTCCCAGGAAACCAATTGGTGCAAATGTCACAGGTCACTACTTGGACAAAAACTGTCTGTCTTGGTGGGTAATCTGCATGCAGACATTTATTTAGTCCCTCTAATTTGCTTTCTGATTCTGAGGGTATTTGAGGTGGCGTTCTCTGCGATGTAATTTCAGGTCGGATTATATGTTTACCATATACTTTTGATGAAGATTTGAAAGGACTAGAGTCAACCAGCACCCAACTTAGTGTGGTCTCTGTTGCTGTGATAAAAACCATGGCTGCGGTAGCATGGGGTGTTATTTGGCTTACAGGTTGCATACAGTCTAACCGGGGAAGCCGAGGCAGGAACTAGACCCATGGAGGAGTGAGGCTTACTGTTTGCTCCCATGGTTTGTTGTTACGGCAGGTTTTTCCTCCCCGCCGGCCTCCCGGTCTTGCCGCCAAGGTCCCGCCGCCACGTGAGCCCCAAATAACACTCAGAGACTCTGTATTTGATACAATCCTGTTGGCCAGTTACCATTATTGTTTATGGGCTAGCTCTGTCTTAATTATTAACCCATTTCTACTTATCTAAGTATTTCCACGTGGCTCATCTTATCCGGGAGCCACGGCTGGCATCTTGCTTCCTCCATGCTCTACATCTTGACTCCTCCCAACTACTTCCTCCTTCTTCCTAGTTTCTTAGTCCCTCCTATCTTCCTTTTCTATTGGCCACAGGCTTTATTAATTAACCAGTATGAGAAACATATATACAGAATAACATCTCCCATCAGTTTGTTCAACCTGCTTTCCTATACAACCCAGGACAACCGGCTCACAAGTGGCTCCACCCACAGTGGGCTGGTCCATCCCACATCAATCACTAATTCCGAGCACGCCCCCCTCCCCAGACTTGCATGTAGGCCAATCTGATGGAGGCATTTTCTCAATTGAGGTGCCTCTTCCCAGATAGCTCTAGCTTGTGTCAAGTTGATAAAACACAAAAACAACAAAATAAAATAAAACCTAGCCAGGACTGTCCCAGCCTGCACCCAGCAGAACCACCAGAGGTGAAATCAAATGACAGTAGCTTTGGGAAGTGCTCCCTGTGGATGTGGGGATGCAGTTCGAGTGAGCACCGGAAGGATGGACATCAGGGATCAAGAGTAGAGATGGCATGGGTTCAAAAAGGACAGCAGCTGAATTTGGACCCCATGTGGGAAGTAAGTATGAACAGCCCCTCTTGCCTCCCCAGTGGCCGGAGAGGAAGGTGTGGAAAGCTTTGGAACCAGAGGGCATACAAAGTCACTTACAGTTCTTGTCACCTTTGCAGTTTTTGTTGGAAAGGGCATTTTCATAGTAAGAGGAGAAACCCGAAAAGACATCTCGATTCAGGTCAGGCTGCCATGACACCTCGCCAGGACCCGGGGCATTTTGCTAACACAACAGGGTGAGGTTTTAAAGCGATTCCTTTGGATCCGAGCTGAAAACTTGAAGCTGTGTTCAAAACACAAAAGGAATCCAGTGACTGGATGTGGCCCATCAGGTGTCCCCAACTTTGGATGGCTCTACCAGTCACAGGATTAGAGACGACGTTTGCAAAATAAATCGGCAATATTCTAAAACTTGCGAGCTGAGTTGTTCCCGTCCCTAAAAATCAAGAGATGGAAGCAAGGTGCTGTGTGGACGGATGCTCCGTAGCGCGTCATCTGCCACGCTGATTAATGTGCTTCTGAGCCAAGCAATGGGAGGTGACACACCAAAGCCGCTGAGGCTGGACAAATGCGGTGGCTTGGGTGTGCTTTCTCTGCTTTCTGCTTTATGTCAGTGTGATACCAGTGTGGTCTCAGTTTCAGTTGTGTGAGATGTTCTCTGAGTGTTTATATAGCAAGCACTAGCCTGTGGCTATAGTTTCAGACATTTCCAAGAGCAAAGTCTCAGCCAGTTATACCCTTTAACACAACTTTTTCCTACCCATCTCCTGCAGGATGGAGGTTGAAACTGTGCGGCATGACACGGGACACCCTCCGTGTCTAAGTTCCTGTCTGCTCTTTTTTTTTTCTTAAATTCATTTGCTGAATGTTCATTCAGTCATATGTCATTCAACTGCCACTGTGCATTTTCTTGATGTGTGTGTCCACACACACTTGTGTACGTGTCTGTGTACACACTGTATGCGTTTGCCTGTGCATATGGAAGATAGAAGACAATCCACTGTTCCTAAGAAGCCATTTACCTTGCTTGGTGTCTTTTAAAGATGTATTCACTTTTTACTTTCATTTACATGCTTGTATCTACATATGCATGTTTGTCTATATGCATTTATTTATACGAGGAGGGGGTGCTGGTGGAGGTCAGAGCCCCTGGAGCTGGAGTTACAGGTGTTTGGTGAGTGAGCCACCTGAAGTGGAAGAGGGCATTGGGAACTGAACTCTGGGCTGCTGCACGAGCAGCTAATTCTCTTAACTGCCGAGCCATCTTTCAAGGCTCCTGCTGCATTTTATTTATTTATTTACTTATTTACTTTTGAGTAGTGGATCAAAAGTACGGGACCCTTGAGGACAGGACCTCTTGCTGACACGGAGCTGTCCGAGTAGGCTAGGCTGGCTGGCGTGGAGTCCTAGCACAGGGATTACAAGCATATGTCACTGTACCCACTGTCTCCATGGGGTCTGAGGATCTAAACTTGGCAGACTAAGCCCCCTTCCCAACCCCTGTTGTTTGCTTCATAACCTAGACTATTAAAGTCTGCGTCAGCCTACCTCTGGGCCTCTGTTCTTTTAGCCTCCGTGTCTCTGCTTCCCAAGTTCACATTGCCTGAGATGCTTTCCCTTCGTCTTGGCTGTGGCCACACAGCAGTGTGTTAGTAAATGTGTAACCACAGGCTCTCCCAAAGGGAACGCCTTGATTTTCAGCTTGGCTATGAAGCCATCGAGCTGGTAAATGAAAGCAGAGGTGGGAAGAGGTGTGCACAATGGCTGCTTGCCTACCAGTCTGCATGGTTTCTGTTTACCCTTGGTCCTACCTCTCCTTAGACACATCTTAGCTGAGCCTGAGATGGTGGCACATACCTTTAATCCAGAAGGCAGAAGGCAGAGGCAGGCTGATCCCTATGAATTCAAGGCCAGCCTGGTCTACAGAGTGAGTTCCAGGACATCCAGGGTTGAAAAAAAAATCCTTAATTGAAACTTTCTCTGGTCCCTAACACTACCCTGGGAGCTCCGCTATATGACATCATGCTCATTTTCCTCTGTTATATTTCAGAATGCTAACTCGGGCCTTTCTGCTTCTTAGACTGCTCTCCACGAAGACAAGATCATGTACTTTCCTTTGTGATTTTTGGCTTCTCAACTATGTATAGCCTGGCCTGGCACATAGCTGTCACCTGATAGATGTTTACAGGATGAGTAAGATTAACCCTCCCTTGCCAAGATGATGTAACTTTTAGGCTTCAGTTAGATTTCATTGTCTTCTGTTCTTAGAAGTAAGCCTTCTCCAAACAACCCCCCCAGAACACGTCATCCAGACATGTTACAAATTGAGCCTCTGCCTGGCCGGATGAGTATGGCTATGGGGGAAAAGGCTGCTGAGCTGGTTTCTCTAGCTTTTTATTTGGAGCCCAGATTCCCCAATAGCAACAAGTCCACGTCTTTTAACCTCACCTGTTTTTCTTCTTCTTGGACCTTGTCATTGTCTGGGGCAGATGAGGACCTTGAAATCAACTCTGCACTTTAAAAAATAAATAAATGAACTTGGAGTTTACAAGCCTTAAAAGCCTGCTGTGTCACTCAACCCAAGCCTTGCTACTACTGCTTGCTAATTGTATTCCCATGAAACACGTGACCTCCTCAGGCAATATTGTCATCAGCAACATAGGTTTTCAGGGAAACCTTTCATACCTTGCAAATAGTGTAAGGCATGGAAGCATGTAGTTTCAGAGAGGCCAGGCCAGCAGATGACCAAACTGACAATCTGAGCTCGAATCACAGAACCCACACCAGAAAGGAGGGAGCCAAGTCCCACACCAGATTCTGATCTTCATCTGTGTGTTGTGGCGTGTACACGTCTTCCCCCAGTAAATGCACACATAGATGTAATTTGAGCTGGATCAACTAGTGACAGCACCTACTCCAGGAATGAGCTCTCCAGTCTTTATGGCTATGCCCCATGGAGCACCTACTCCAGGAATGAGCTCTCCAGTCTTTATGGCCATACCCCATGGGTCACCCTCTGACGTGAAGGCTACATTCCACTCTCTGTGTCAGAACAGGTGCAATGGCTAATCGTAGTGATTGTAGCAGACAGGCACACTGTTGGCGTGTGGCTCTTTACTTAAGGCTGGTCAGCCACCTTTCCTGTTTCCCGACTCCTTATTTATACCCTGGCTTCAAACCAGAAGTCCATGCAGTTGATTTTCTATCTGCAGTGGAAGAGGGAGGTTCTCAGAACAGGAGCCTAACCCAGGACAGGCAGACCGCAGCTCTGGGACCTCTCTGTTGATGGACCCTCTGATTCCCCCAAGAGAACCTACGTGAGTCAGACTTCTCTGCACATCCACCACAGGGTCAGTTTGAGAGCCCCCTTCCAGGCCTCAGCCTCACTTTAGTCCATCATATTTCAAACTCACCTGGCATATTTAGAAAATAGATGGAGCTTATCTGTCTGGTCCAGTCCGTTCTGAGTTAGCAAGAAGGAAGTGGCAACTGCGCGCACACACACACGTGTGTGTGTGTGTGTGTGTGTGTGTGTGTGTGTGTGTGTGTGTGTGTGTGTGAGAGAGAGAGAGAGAGAGAGAGAGAGAGAGAGAGAGAGGCAGAGAGACAGAGACAGAGATGAGACAGGGAGACAGAGAGCTTCAGCAGCCTTGGGTAGGGCCCGCAGGCCTCTGGAGCTGGCCAGCTCTGCTGAGGGGAAGCCAGCCTGCTACCCTGCCTTTGGTGTTCCCTGTCTGCTTGTCATTACTCATCACCATTTTTCTGAACTCTCAGCCCCCACGCCCACTCAAATGGCCGATGGAATGCTGCTAAGCAATGCGAATGAGAAGGCTGCTTAGGCGTGACTCCCACAGACACAGATTTCACTGTGTGACACACCCACACAGACAAACCCATCATGACAGAAGTCAGAGGGAGGGAAAGGTTCTAAGAAAGAGCACAGGGGTGTTTGGTGGTACCTTTGGCATGTTATGTTTTGATCACGAGTAAGCACGTAGACACACACGTATGCAAGACGGGAGATGACTTGGTGGTAAACCAAGGTTCCCAACACTCACGCAAAAGCCAGACGTGACAGCACGGGTCTGCAGCCTCAGAGCTAGGGGCACCAGGAGGAGACAGGTGTATTGCTGGGGCTTGCCAACTGCACAGCTCAACCATGCAGTGGGCTCTGGGTTTGGTAAGAGATAGCTGGCTCCAATGAGGTGGGGAGGGCTGGGGGAAGACACCGGACGTGGTCCTCTGGCCACACCAGTACATGCAGAGGTGCACACCCTCGCTCATACGCGCACACACAAAGTGACGGTTGTGTGCACGGTTGCTGCATGTGGCACTCTGATGAAAAGCAGGCTTTAAACGGCAATGCAGGGAAGAGCTGTGGATGAGCTGCCCCGCAGGATCCCCTGTTCTGGTCCACATATCAGTGCGGAGCAGCGAGGACAGAACAGTTTACATTTCCCCTGGGGCTGGTGAGTGGAACCACGGTCCCCGCGCTATGAGGGTGTGGTGAGTGGGAAGGATGCAGACAATGAAGGAAGTGATGACAGCGATGACGGCCGAGTGATTTTCCCACATACTTAGTGTCGGTGATGGATACAAGTCTGTCTCTTCCTGTCCTGGGTGCTGTCTTCACGTCACTGTTCAGAGGCTCCTTTTAAACCTGTCTGAGATGAGTAATGGGGTGTTTTATAGGACAGAGCAGAGAGTTGAGTTTGAGAAAGCCAACAGAGAATGTTTCTGAAATAACCCTGTCACGGTTGGTTGGCAGCGACGCAAACAAATTTCTCCCTCCGGTGTCTTCTTACCGCCGCGCTGAAGGTCGCCCGGAGTGGCAGAGGGGCCAGCCGGGTCCCTGTCTGCGATCACTGTAAGCAGATGTAAAAATCAAATGCCTGGCCCCTCCCACCAGGCCCCTGCCTTCCCACTCCTTGTGCGTAAATACCAAAGAAAGCATGATCTGTCGCTAAGAGCTGGTGTCGGACGAGCAGCTGGCACCATGTGGAAGAAGCCACTCTCCTCCGGGGTCCACTCCTGCTTCTTGAGCACCCTGGGCTGGGGGCAGCCAGGATCATGGGGAGCATTTAGCTTCTGTTTAGTTACTCTGAGTCCCGGAGAGTTAACAGGGGCCCAGTGCACAGTCGCCGCCTACCCGTTTGGAGAAAAGGCAGAGTGAAAGTAATTTGTCCTTGTGCATGCCTTAATCCTTTACCTGTAATTTTCTCTTGGCATGCGTTTCCGGTGTAGCTTCTTTCCTTGGAACTGGCTGCATTGTTGTTTTAGGTCCTGAAGTCGGCAGGGTCTCCTTTGGCGGCAACTCCGTGCTGGGCTCTGCCAGTAGAGGGCGCTGCAGGGAGAGCTTAGCTGCAGAGCGAGGGAGGCAAACTGTTTCTCTGCACAGCACAGACTGAAGGAAAGGGCTGCAGAGGATGACAGTGCGGACAGATCTCGGGACAGAGCTCGGGACAGAGCTCACAGAGCTGCGACCAGCGATCCCCAGAGGCCAATTTCTTCTTCCTTGGCCACCACCTCGTCTTCTTGAGGGTCAGCTAAGTCGGTTTTTCGCCTAATGTCCCTTCCGTCTTATAAGCAGGCACTAGGCGTTCTCCAGGCAGGCTACACAAAAGAGCAAGACTGCCAAAAAAATAAAGCGAAGAACAACAGAGGAAGACACCCGATACCAACCTCTATACAGGTGTGCACACTTACACACACACACACAGAGCATCACACCAAAAATAAAATAAACAAAATCAATTAGGTTTGTATACAATGCTGCTGCCGACAAATATGATAGGTGATTAATTATAGATTTTTCAAGAATAAAGTGCCATAGATCTGGGAATGGAAGGAAATGGGCTTTCGAGGAGGAAAGAAAATGCATGGTGGTTTTTTTTTTTTTTTTCTGCTAACAGGTTATTCACATATGTGTAAATGTATATTGATGCTCCAAAGGTCTGTTCCTTTGGACTCATATAAAAACATGCGTCACTACTTTAAATTGTCCGTATCGCAACCGGACAGAATTGCTATTTAAACATAGGAAGAGAAACTTCAGTCAAGAAGACATATAGATTCCCAAAAATCCCTTCAGGAGATGGGTGCCTCACTTATGAAACATCATGAATGAAATGATGAAGGCAGTGTGAGTGAATGAATGAATGAGTGAATGAATGAGTGAATGAATGCATGGATGGGTGAGTGACTGAGTGAAGTAAGCAGGTAAAGGAAGAAAGCCCTCCTAGGATAAATGACAACAGCTCCTTGCATCCCTGCTCAGGGAAGCTTCTCCTCTTGGGGAGACGGGTAGATGGAAAACAGCATGTGCATGATGGGGAACAGTAAGACGAAACAAAAAACCGCAAACTGCCGACATGACTATTCCATCGTATAATCGAGGGCTTTATCCTAGATCTGAGAGAAGAAACAGAGGTATTGGGAAGAGTCCAGAGCACAGGAAGAAAGGCTTATACTGAACCTGAACCTGGCCAGGGCTACAGAAGCAGAAGGGTGGGAAAGAATAGAGAGATAGGGAGAGACAGACATAGAGCAGAGAGAGAGAGACAGAAAGAGAGAGAGAGAGAGAGACAGAGAGAGACAGAGAGAGAGACAGAGAGACAGAGAGAGACAGAAAGAGACACACAGAGAGAGAGACAGAGAGAGAGAAAGACAGAGAGAGACAGAGAGAGATACAGAGAGAGAAAGACAGAGAGAGAGGGAGAGAGAGAGACAGAGAGACAGAGAGAGAGAGACAGAAAGAGAGACAGAGAGAGACACAGAGAGACAGAGAGAGAGAGACAGAGAGAGACAGAGAGAGACAGAGAGAGAGACAGAGAGAGACAGAGAGAGAGGGAGAGAGAGACAGAGAGAGACAGAGAGAGAATAAGAGAGAGTGATGAGAGGGACACACAGGACAGTGAAAACAGCAGGGACATGGGAAGGAATCTTGCCGTTATAAAGAGAATAAATGTGTATCCAGAAGCAGATGAGAATCCACCAGGCTAGAGTGGAGGCTTTGAGATGGATAACAGGTATTGTGACACTGAGGGGCCCTGGAAGCCAGCACGGCCATTGATAGGAAACCACAGGTGTCCAGACAGCGGCGCCACCCGTCCCTCCTTCCTGCAGATGGGGACTGGCTTCACACATTCCTTAGGAATGCTGGCTTTTATCTGACTCCCAGAGTCCAGGGCGAGCTCATTTCCTAACATGGCAGACACGAGAATGCTTATGCTGAGGCCCATGGCAACCCAAGCATCTCTTCCAACCTTCTGAAGAGAGGCCAGGGGGTGGGTGAGTAGTTTCTAACATGCACTCCTTACGCCCGCGTGCTCTCCTTGGTCACCTGTGTAATAGACCATGGAGGCTCTGACACACTGGCTTTGGGAAGGACGAGGATAGAGCAAACTGGGACTCTGAGTGGATGCCTGGGCGGATGGCCTAGATTTGCTTGTAGACAGTTACATGTTGATGTCCCTCCCCTCTGCTTCCCGTCTGTAAAGAGCAGGTAGAGAGAGGTAAGTGCTTCCGAGCCTTAGATGAAGTCATGCACCTGGAAGCCCCTCAATAAATGTCTGGCTGAACCTGAAGAGCTGGGTGGCAAAGCATTCGGGTACATCCATCACTGTGCCCTAAGGCCACTGGTCACTTTACCATAAATTAAACTAGGTGACCTCTGCGACAGCCACACCACCAAACACCTGTTACCTTAGTGCAGGTAGGTAGTACCTTTCTTTGGTCCTCGCATATGGCCAAGTCCCCAATCATTCCTGAGGATGTAACCTGTGCTCTCCGGAAGACACAACACACTTCATTCCTTTCCTTGGAAGACATGCTTCATCTTTAGAATGGGCTGATGTAATCTCTGTCATGTGTTTTTATGTGATTAGTATTATTATTCATCATATAAAATACAAAGTCCAGGGACCACAGCTGCTTGTCATACTAAATCTTCTCTCTTACTATGGTGCTAACTGGTCTTTCATTTGATTGAAACCCATGCTCACTAGTACCTACAGGCACATGTTACTTTCTTACACCATTTGATGACAGAACTTCATCCCCAGATGTGGTGGCAGTGGGCCTGAGACTGTACCGTCGACGGAGATCAATGGAGAATGTGAAATGCTGTTGCAGGGGTGCTTCAGTTAGTTTCAGGGTTTTGGCCATGGTGGAGATGTGGTGTTGCGGCTGGGATCCATGGTGTTGTGCCTGGGATCAGGCTAACATGATTTCAAGCTCTGCCTTTGCTCAGGTCAGCAGCCATCTTAAATCCAGGATTGCTGTTCACGCATTACCTTAAAACAAGGAATGTATAAAACAGGTCTTGGTTGCTTTCTAGAGAGTGGAGTCACGAGTCTTATTCCTATCAAGGTTAAGAATCTCCAGCAAGTTCAAGGCTAGCTTTCGGATACACAGCGTGTTTGGGGCCAGGCTGACTGCAGGAGACATTGGAAAATGGAGTTCCTGCGGCAGACCAGCCACTGGCTAAGGACTTTCAGGATAAGCATCCTAACGGAGAAGGCACAATTCCTGTTTCACAGACAGAGACACTGAGTTTACGGAGGTTGAATTTGAAGATTGCCCTCCAACATTTGTCTCACTGAAGCAAAGCCTACAAATCCCAACTAGCTCTAACTCTGGCTCAGAAAGGTGCTTGTTTAGAAAAAGCAGTTGCTTTTCCACAGCACGACCCACAGCAGTGCTCTCAGCCTCAACTGCACATCGGACCAGCGCTGTTTCCTCCGCGTTGATAGGGAGTCAGCCTTCAGTGTGAGGAGACTTCAGCGTGAGCGATCATCTCCAGGCTTGTGAAAACGGATTGTTGTGAGTCTAGTTCCCAAATTCAAATTCTGAATTCTTTTACTTTTGTCTTTACATATGTGCATGTATGTTGGGGTGTATGTTCCTGTGTGTGCATGTATGTTTGGGTGTACGTTCCTGTATATGTATGTTGGGGTGTATGTATGTGCATGTATGTTTGGATGTATTGGATGTGAGCGCAGGTGCCTGTGGGGATAAGGACAGCTGGTGCATGTGCTGGGAACCAAACTTCTGTCCTCAGAGCAGCTAACACTCTTAGCTGCTCCATTTCTAACAACTCCCTGATGTTCCTTTTGCTTCTGGCTAGATATCTCACGCCTCCTCCTGCTGACTGACATCTCTTTCTAAAGCACAGTTGATCGAGAAGATCTGGGCAGGAGTTATAGACAAGTCCTTGCCCTTGGCCCCTAGCTATAGGGTAAGATCTCAGGAGGCAGGATCCAGGCTTCTGGGACTCTATGGGGTGTTGTTTGTTTGTTTGTTTTGAGACAGTCTCACTCTGTAGCTCAGGCTAGCCTAGAGACCGCTAATGCAACCCTGGCTGTCCCTGAACTCTCTCATAGACTCAGCCTCTAGAGCGCCAGGGTTAGAGGTTTAAGCTGCCATACCTGGCAGGAGTCCTTTAAATAACTTCCAGGCTCATCGAAGTGTGAATACTGTCATCCAATGGACCTCTGAATTCCTCTTTATCTCACATGCAGCCTCATTTTTAAAGGATGCCTCATTCCGAATGACAGCCACACAGCAGATCCCATTCACAACTGACCGGAAACTGCTGTTGTCACTTGCCTCTGCCTTTTAAAATGCCCACAAGGGACCTCTCAGCCCATACTTCATAAATAAAAACAAAGGAGAGAAAAGGATCCGTTTGTTCATTGATCGGCTTTTTAAAAAACCCTCCAATTGTAGCGTTTCCAGCTCATCAAGGGGAAAGGAGCTTGGCGGATGAATGCTCGTTTCGAACCCTCTCCAAAGAGGTGAAATCGGGAGAGCTAAGCCATTTTGTGAAGTGCCACGCCCCTTCCTCTCCACTCCTCCCTCGTTTGGTTTCCTAGCCCTCGGGAACTGGGTTGGCAGGGGATTGGCAGCCTGAAGCCGGTGCCCTGTGCTGGCAGCTGGAAGGCTGGCCCGCTTTGGCTTCCTCGGAGGTGGAGAGGTCACACAGAGCAACTGTCCAAGGCTGCGGCGGAAGCCAGCCTCAGGCTGGGATGTGATCTGCGGGGTGCAGGTGCTTCCCCTCCCAGCCCCTCAGCTGTGGGCCCGAGGGACTCAGCTGAGGGTCAGGGGTATTTATAGTTCCCTTTGCCTGCTGGCTCTCGCCAACACCTTACACAACACCACTGGGCAGGGTTAGGGAAGAGTTCGGATATCACTGGCCTGACCCAAAGTTCCCAACACAAAGGGGCTTCAAACGCGGAGACATGGAAGTCGTGCAGAAAGATTTTTGTCCTCGTCCTTGCACGGCTAAACTCTGCTGTTTCCTCAGGAGGAAGCCCAGCTGCCATCTGCACAACTGAGTAGGGATCTCTGCACTTGAAACCATATGGAAAGGGTTAGACGCTTCCTCAGCCCCGCCCAGATATGGTTGCGCTGAAGTTAGCCCGGCCACCTACACTCCTAAGATGAACCAGTTAGTGGAGGCAAGGGCCCTTTCTTCTGTCTGCCTTGTCTCCATGGGTCTCAAAGAAGTCAGACTAGCACAGTCAGCGTGGCTGTCCTGTGCCCTGTGCCGTGTGAACAGGCCATCCAGCCAGCAGGGAATGCGCCTCTTACAGGGCAGGCAGGCTCAGTGGGAGGGCACCGCCCCTGCTCTCACCCAATAGCTCCGGACCATGAGTTTTCCTGTCAGTTTTTGTGGGTGCGTACTGTGTACACAACGTAGCTCATGGACACCAAGTACGTAGCTCATGGACACCAAGTTTCTAGGTGAAATTGTTAAGTCTCAGGGGGTTAAGCTTGCAAACAGCGAGTGTTTGGAAGGGTTTCTCTCTTGCTAGCTGGCAGCAAGCCTGAGATCAAAACCTGTTACTCAGAGTCAGAAGTAAAATTCTTTAGCGAGGCACAATCCAGCCTATTGTTCTACCTGGGGCCCTAGTGTCTCCTTGCCATGACCCGCTCAGGCAGCCTCCGGGGCTGATGGGATATTTTATCTGTGAGCTTCCTTGGTGTCCATTCAGCTGCCACCAATCCTCGGGATGGGTCAGGGTGATCTCCAGAAACAGCTTCCTAAAAGTAGAATAGATTAAATATTTTATTCCCCCACCCCTGCCCCCAGCAGGCAAAATTGGTGCATACTGGTAAGACAATGGTAGAACCAGAACAGCAAAGACAGTAATCTTCAGTCTTCACTGTGCCCTTGCTAGGTGTGCGTCACAGTGCAGAGAATGGGACAGGTGAATGAAAAGGAAGGAAAGGAGGGAGGGAGGGAGGGAGGGAGGGAGGGAGGGAGGGAGGGAGGGAGGGAGGGAGGAAGGAAGGAAGGAAGGAAGAGGAGAACATGACTACTCCTAAAGTATGGAGACTTTTATTATGGTTAAAAGGGAGAAAGCAGGCAGAGGAGGGGAGGGTCCAGCTGAACACGGCCGGCAGACTAAACTGGACCATGAGAGGAGAGGGGGGAGGAAGAGCAAGAGAGGAGACCCAGACCTGACTGAGAGATCAGCATAGACAAAAGGGCTGAGTTATGTAGGGATCAGGCTGGGGGGGGGAGGCAGAAGCCCAGCCCCTGCCCCCCCCAGAGGGAGGGGTTTAGGGTAGGGGTGGGTGAGAAGTACTGGGAGGAGCCATAGGTGCTGAGTGATGCTGGGAGAGGTGGATCTCTTCTGTGTCGATATGTTAATAGAAACCTCAGTTAGCCTTTTGTCCTGGGTTTCTGAAGCCAAACAATAACTAGGTACAGTGACTATTCCCTTTTAGGTTGCTGAGGAAACCTAGGCCCGCTGACAAGGCTGTCTTTGTGACAGGGTGAGGAGAACATGGTTGGGATCGGAGCCTGTCGCCAGAGACCCAGGCTTTACCCGTGGCCATATGCCAGACTCTACTGTGTTCCAGGCTCCTGCCTGCCTCCATGGGAGTCTTCTCTGATTGCTGGCAAACTGATGCTCTCCGGCTTCCTTGTGCTGTAGAGATGTGGGATACTAGGAAAGAGGGTCTCAGCACCTCCTGTGAGTTAGTTTGCAGGGTCAGCCTCTCTCTCAGGTTGGCCAGAGGCTCTGCCCTAGGAAATGGCTAGCCAATGCCAACCCATATGACGTGACATCTTGTCATGGAGGGCTGCTTCACTTCTCTGGTGAGTACAGCATGGGATGAGAGAATCAATGCCAGCAATGTAATAGAGGTTTGCTGTGGGTCCCACGAGGCTTAGGCTCAGTCAGTCACTCCTGCGTTTCTCTGCCAACACAGCAGCCAGGTCAAAACCCGAACTGAAAAGGTAAAAGACCAGGTCCATGTGAGCAAAGCAACTCCCAGGTGCGTTCTTCAGCCCCAGAAATGGAGGCAGGAGAAGCCATGGGCCTGGACTAAAGCAGGGGGCTTGTATAGCCGGCAGGCAAAGTGGTGATGATGACTTCACCATAAGCTGAGTTTGTGCCCAAGCGTGATCAAAAGCTAAGCACTTTAGGCAGGGACTTGGGCTGCCGGCAACGTCAGGGGAGGAGCTGCCATAACAGCCACCAAGAGTGTGGAACTGGGCTTTTTGGCCCCTTTTCTTTCTTGGATATGCTCTAGAGGGTAGGGTTTGGAGAGAGGGGAATGGGGCTTAATGGATGGAATGAGACAGAGCACTGGGCAGACTCCCTCCACAGACTCCCCTGTCATCCTCCGACTCCTTCCAAATCAGCAGGGATTTTTACTTCTCTCATCCCCCCCCCCCCTTTACTGTTAGATGGCCAAGTTTCGAGTATGTGGAAGTCAGATGTTAAGCAGATGAATGTGTGACTGAATAATTGCATCAGTCAACGGTTCACCTCGGGGCCTGGATTCCTGAGGACACCATAGAACAGGATGCTCAGATTCTTTCTGGCTCCTTAAAAAAGCAATTCTGCATGTGGAGCTAGGGAAGAGGTTATGATACGTGATGTGAGGGGAACCCGGTGAATCATACGGCTGCAGTGAGGGACAAACACGCCATGCAGACAGAACTTACGTGAAGTTTTGTTGGGGGAATGGCAGAGAAGAGGACAGAGAGAGAGAGAGAGAGAGAGAGAGAGAGAGACAGAGACACACAGAGAGAGAGACAGACAGAGTCAGAGAGAGACAGAGAGACACACAGAGAGAGAGAGAGAGACAGAGACAGAGAGACAGACAGAGACAGAGAGAGACAGAGAGACACACACAGAGAGAGAGAGAGACAGAGAGAGAGAGACAGACAGACAGAGAGACAGAGAGAGAGAGAGACAGAGATCTGTCTGCCTCCCCAGAGACAAGGCGGAAAGAGAGAGCAAGATTAGGCAGAACCCTTCTCCTGCCTCTGCAGAAAGCCCGGAAGCTGCTTGCCATGGCCAAGGGCTGGGGCCAAGGTGTGCCTGGATGCTAACAGAAGGTGAGCCCTTCTAAAGGCTAGAAGGTCCTTCTAGAAGCAGACAGGAGAACAGAATCAAACGCGGGCTTTGTAGAAGAGACAGGAGACACACACTTGTGAGACAGCCCACTAAGCAAAAATGTGTCTGCTTGGGGAAATGCAGCTGGGATGTATTTAAGCCAGGGCCACCGGCTATTGTGGTTGCTGGGGAAGTGCCATTGCCTGTGACAATGCCCGTGCTTTTCCTTCTCCACACAGCGCATCCTCATCGCGTGTTTCTTCCACGCGGGGACAATCAGTTATGTAACCAATCTACTTCCCTCCCAGAAATACTTCCGAGTTCTCCCCGGGAGGCAGCTCAAAACACAACCAGGCTCTTTGCAAATGTAACAAACCCAGACCTCACTGGAGGCTATTTTTTTTCTCTTAAGACCTGGACATCACAGACCAAGATCTTCTTCCTTGGTTCTCCTGCTGGGGACTCAGGCATTGATATCTCTGACTGCCATAGCAGGTCTTTGGGTGGGAGCCTTCAGACTACAGTTCTTCAAAAGCCAGCTGCTACCCAGGCCACCTCTGGGACCCACAGGATCTTCTCTCAGAGTCCTGGCCTGGCCAGGAAAGCATCGCTTTTGGTGTCTGGGTAAACAGCCCAGGAAAGCTTCCTTATCATCAGGGTGTGGGAAACGCCTTTGTTTTCTGGACTCTGTGCATTAGCAGCTGTGTGCTGTGTAAACAAGCCTGTTTACTTATGTCACTTGTCCCCAGGAAATCCTGGCTCCAACTCAAGAACCTTTCGCCCCTGGGGCATGAAGGTGAAGGGGTTGGTAGCCACTTTCTCTGCTGCCACCTGCGCGGCTGGGTTCATGTGCTTTTATGCACTCAAAAATCATTAGTGAGGACATTTTCCAGGGAAGTGTCCCCTAAGGAAGGGGTTAGGGACACAGAGTTCTGCAGCCAGGCTGCCTGGCCTCACATCTAAGCCTGAGGCAGTCTAGAACACAGGCCTGTCTTTGAATCACTCAACCTCTTCTCCCTCTCAGTTTTCTCATCGGCAAATGAGGTAATTAGAAGTTAATAGGAATTGCAATAGTTAAGCAATGCCTGGCACATACAGTAAATGCAATTAGAGGGATTCTAGTTCTAGTCAGGAATAGCAAATCCTTGCTCTCAGGAAAACTCCAGCCTGTGGAACAGAGAAAGTATAAACAATTGTGATGCAGGTTGGTGGGCTGTGGCTGGGCTGGTGGGCTGTGGCTGGGCTGGTGGTCTGTGTCTGGGCTGGTGGGCTGTGTCTGGGCTGGTGGGCTGTGTCTGGGATGTTTGGCTGTGGCTGAGCTGGTGGTCTGTGGTGAGCTGGTGGGCTGTGTCTGGGCTGTTTGGATGTGACTGGGCTGGTGGGCTGTGTCTGGGCTGTTGGACTGTGGCTGGGCTGGTGGTCTGTGGCTGGGCTGGTGGGCTGTGGCTGGGCTGTTTGGCTGTGTCTGGGCTGTTTGGATGTGACTGGGCTGGTGGGCTGTGTCTGGGCTGTTTGGCTGTGCTGGGCTGTTTGGCTGTGTCTGGGCTTGTGGGCTCTGGCACACATGCATGTAGCTAATTGAAGGTCTTCATTCTATCTGGCTGGGACTACACTTAGGTATTCAGGAACCAAGTGTAGCCCCCTGAGCATTTGGAGCAATGTCTTCAAAGGAAAAACCCACATCCTATTAACTTGCAGCTGCAGAGGGAGGTTTTACACAAGCAAGCAACATAAAAGAAGCTAACATAAGCAGTTAACTGGAGGAGGGTTGCACAAGCAGGCAGTTAAACAGAAGCCAAGATAAATGAACCGGGCAGCCTCACCTTGGGTTCCTAGACTAGCGCTGGGTAATTTTCCTGACTTCCCATCAAGGAGGTCAAATTCCAGTCAAACCTAACGTGTCCTCAGCAAGACTACGGGACAGAGGAGCCTCTGCCCTGCCTTGGCCTGTCACGATACTATTTACAGTTATGTTTTGATACATTTAGAATTTACACACTTTCCTATGAGCCAACACAAGTTAATTGAGACAACACTCTCTCTCCCCGTGTACTGAATTATTTAATAAACCCAGAATAAAGGCAACTGACTGAAGGCTGCTCTGTTTCCTTTTTTACGTTACTTATGTGTTCCTCCTTATCTTTATGTGAACCACTTACATGCAATGCCCACGGTAGCCAAAAGAGGGCACCAGATCCTCTGGAAATGGAGTTCCAGGTGGTTGTGAGCACTGGAATCCACACCCCGGTCTGTAAAAAAGCTGGTGCTCCTAAGCACTGAACCATCTCTCCAGCCCCGAAGTCTAGTCTTAATTTTCATGTTTTCAAGCTGAATTATGTCACCATTTCTACCAAATAATTTTGCAAGGTAAGCCCTTTGTTCCTGCTCAGACATTTTTTAAGGCACAACTTGTCAAATGATTTCTATTTATGAATGCCTCACTGAAGTCTAGTGTGCACTGCATTTCCAGCACAGAATATAAATCGATCCAATTAAAAAGTGCTTCACCCAGATTCTTCCTGGAAATGTGGGCATTACATATGTCTGAGCACTCTGAGTTTAATTCATTTCCTCCCTTGGTCTGATGGAGGCAATTTTAACAAGTCCTCTGTAAGCTTGTTATAATTGCAATTCGTCTATTAAAAAAAAAAGCCTGAAATCTTTTGTATGCAACTTCCTGAATAAGTAAAATATTCCAACTAATTTTCACCCACGTGCAAGTAACAGCAAAGGGATTATTCCAACACTATTCGAGTGTGTCCCTGGATATGACAGTGTGTGACTGTGTGTAGGGGAGGGTTGTTACTGTTTTCTGAATACTGACTTGGTTTTCAGGAGTGCCACTGTATAATTAATATGAAATGTGTCACAAGAATTTTGTCTTTAAATTATTTTGTTTCTGTCTAGATGTATTTGTAGTGTGTGTGTGTGTGTGTGTGTGTGTGTGTGTGTGTGTGTGCAATGGCAGTTACTGTTTCCTTAAGTGGCATATCATGGTGATTTGAACACAGTTATAAATCCTGTGCACTACAAGAATGTCCAAGTACATTATGCCCTGTAGGTTTCTTAGTAAGAGCACTATTATTTTCCCATAAATCTGTGCTCCCTTCACAATTTGTGTGCCTATTATTGCCACAAAGTGTATCTTATCTTCAGCTTGAACTTCAGTACTGAACTTACGACCGTATTCCCAGCAACACCGGACCTTTGATTTTTTTCCCCCCGAGAATAAATTCCCCTAGATATTACTTTGATTGCACAAATTGTATGGAAAAAATGTCAAGCCATCAATATAACTACCCAATTTTCTATTTCAAACATGTAAGGATTTGTAATGCTTAGTTTTTGTCAATTTGCCACATAATAGCGTCATCTGACAAGAGGCTCTGCACACTGAGGAGTGGTTTTCATCTGACCGGCCTGTGGTTAAGGCTGTGGGTAATTTCCTTGACTGATGGTTGGTATAGAGGGCTCCACCTGTTATCAGCTGGGCAGGTGGTCCTCGAGTGCATAAGAAAACAGAGTGGGCAAATCATGGAGAGCAAGTCAGTGAGCTGCGTTTCCCTCTTGGCCGCAGCTTCAGCTCCTGCTTTCAGGTCCCTACCCTGGCTTCCCTCGGTGACGGATTGTGACACAGAAGTGTAAGCTGTGAGAGCAGAAATACAAGCCATTAGACGTCCTTACTTCCACATGTAATAAACGAATAAATCTTACAGAAGGAGGGGGTGGAGAGATGGCTCAGAGGTCAAGAGCACTGACTGCCCTTCCAGAGGTCCTGAGTTCAATTCCCAGCAACCACATGGTGGCTCACAACCATCCATAATGATATCTTTCCCCCTCTTCTGACATGCAGGCATATGGAGGCAGAATGTTGCATACATACTAAATAAATCTTAAAAAAAAAAAGTCCTTACTTCATCAAGTTACCTTTGGTCGTAGTTTATCCCAGCAACTGAAAATAAAGTAGATCAGGACTCTAGTATAAAAAGGGCTCCATGCAACTCTTTGGCAATTCTTTTTTTTTTTTTTTTTTTTTTTTCTTTTTTTTGCTAGTGTAGACCACACCTATAAAACTGTCCTTCATTCTGTGTATGTAAATGTCTGAATACAAAACAAACAGTATTCATTAGAAGGACTGATTTCTGATTTAAGCGAGAAGTCATGACGCACAGTGTGATGTGTAAACTCACCTTCTGCAACTGCTCATACTGAATTCTTCGTGATACAACCATCCTAAAATCATCCTAATGTGTTTTCAAGTGGAGACTGGTATGTCTTAAGGGGCCCTGGTTCCCGTACGGTCACTGACGTAACCAGACACCTCTGTGGTGAATTGTAGAGTTGTATTAAACCGTGTATTCAGCTCTCTTCACACTTAGTAATCTGTCACTCAAACATTTTTAAATTTATGTTTTTTTTTAAAATATATGGATGTGTTGAAGATGTGTACACCTATGCGACACTTGTAAGCCTTCTACTTTCAGAAGCTGGAAGAGGGCATTAGATACCCTAGAACCAGAGTTACTGACAGTTGTGAGCTACCATGTGAGAGCTGGGACCAAACCTGTGTCCTCTGCAAGAACAGCCATTGCTCTCAGACATTGAGCCACTCTCCATCCCTGTTTATTTAGTGTGTGTGCGTGTGTGTGTGTGTGTGTGTGTGTGTGTGTGTGTGTGTGTGGTGTTTTATTCAGTTGCTGGTGAAACATTTATTGGCAAAGAAAGGGGCCAAATAGTCCAACAAGCTGTCTCACATCTCGATGAGAAGCTGCAGCAGAGAATTCAGATTACCCATTACCTGAACTATCGGAGGGCTGTTGGGTCTCCCATTCCTATTTCCTCTTTCCAGACCATATTGGCTACTCTGTCTTGGTGAGCTTGTACATCTTTAAGGCCGTTACACTTGCCGAGGCACCACTGTCTGCCAAATCAAGTGAAGCAGGTGGCATGGAATGTACCTCTTACCATCTTCAAGTCAGGAGGGTAGGGGAGGGTCATCATTAGCAGTAAGATGAAGGCATCGTCCATATATTCCAGTTTTTCATTAAGGAAATCTTAAGAGGCTAGCACTTTCTGAACTTTTTTTTCTTTAAGATTCAAGTTTGTGTTCAGACCACAGTAGAAGCAGGGAGTACCAAGTGGACATCCACCAAACTTATTTTGGTGGACTCATTGCTCACAGTATCCTATAGAAAAAGAAAAGATCTGGAGCAAGTGGTAAACACTGAAACCATAAACTGGGGGTGTTCTAGGAGGAGCATGCTCTCCCTCGGCTGTGAGAGAAGTGAGCATGGCATTTCTCAGGAAGAGTGTCCAACAGCAAGGGGAGTGGGACACTTGGAGGTTTCTGAGGATAGGAAATACCTGTGCAGACTCTTAAAAGATATGGCTCCATCAGGAAAGTACTTGCCACACAAACATAAGGGACCTGAGTCCAATCCCCAGCATGCAAAAGCCAGGCATGACCACACATGCTTGTAATCCCGGGAAGGCAGCAGAGGATGCGGAAATAGGATGGTCAGCGGGGATTGCTGGTATCAAGTCTAGCCAAACTGGTGACCTCCAAGTTTACTCTGTCTCCAAAGATAATGTGACTAAGGGAGGCATCTAGTTTGACCTCTGACCTCTGCTTGCATGTACATGTGCATACACAAGTACCAGCACACACATATCTACACACAGACTCACATATGCATACAAGTACACAGACAGAGAGACACACACGAGTGCACAATTGATTAAAGATTGTTAGTTAACACAAGAAGAAATGCCACACTGCAAAATAATCAACAAAATGAAAAGGCATACGAAATATTTGCAAAAACCATGTGTCCGAGGGGAGGTTAATATCCCAAACCTATAGTGAAAATCTACCCATAGCTAATAGCAAAGAAATACACAAGCTCGTTTTAATTGTCAAAGGAGAAAAGCAGTTATTTTTCCAGAGAATACATGCAAACCACTAACAGGTTTATGAGAAGGTATTCAACGTCACCAATTAGGGACATGCAAATTAAAACCGGGTGGAGATAACATCTCCCACCAATTAGAATGAATATTATCACCAAAGCGAAAGATAGGGGTGTAGAAATGAGAACCTTTGTTACATTGATGGCAGCAATGTAAGTTAGTACAGCCATTCTGGAAAGAGCATGTATGTTTCTCAGAGTTAAAACAGAACTGCCATATGATCTGCAAACCCACTTCTGGGTGTCTGTCTAATGCAGACCTGTCAGATCAGTAAGTCCAACAGATATCTGCACTTACATGCTACAGCATGGTGCAAATAGCCAGGACACAGAAGTGTACATATACAGGGACACGGAGAACATGCTATATACAGAGTTCAGTACCGTATAGCCAGCCCTATGGGAGAAGCCCTATGCAGTATGTGACAACACGGATAAACCCAGGGAACTTATGCTGAGTGAGACGAGCCAGTCACAGAGGGACAAATATGTTCTCACAGATTTGAAGGGTCTCAGGAACAGAGAATTCAGTGCTGGCTGTGAGAGGCTGGGGGGCAGGGGATGAGGAAGCATTAGCTGAAGATGCTGTCAGTCTTTCCTTACCCCGGGGTGAATGAGCCCCCAGACACCTATAGTAGAGCAGCAGAGGTATAGGTGGACACATTGTGTGACTGCAAAAATTCCTGAGGAGTAGCTCACTCTTTAGCTGTTCTTTTGTTTGTTTGTTTGTTTCTACACACAGAGAATGAGTGGGGAGGAACCTTCTGGGGGTGATGGATGCATCTGTGGCTAAGATTCTGGTGAAGCCTTCGCAGATGCAAGTTGCACGCATTAAATATACATCACAATTTTTTTTTTTGGGTAGGCAATCACACCACAGTAAAGTCATTTGAAAAATATGAAAGCAGTAAAAAAAAATGATGGCAATGTGTAAACATGTGGTTTAATCCTCTAAAGCAATAGACATGGAATAATAGCACTCTAGGTCCCTAAAGAATGGGACCGGGGTTGTGGAAGGGACTGGCCTGAGCTGTCCACCTAGAAAGGTGAGACAGCAGTCCAAACAGGTCTATGATTCCAGAATCCAGGCGAGCCAAGCGGGCTGTGAGGCTCACTGGGAGCTGCGCTGGGCTCTGGCCAATGAGCAGCAGGCAGATCTCATGAAGCATGTTGCTAGATGAGGCCAGGCTGGCGGAAGCCAGGCTAACTTGTTCGGAGCACTAAGGAGTACTTGTGTCACGCCTTTCTGATTCCACGCAAAAGCCTCCCTTGCTGAGAGCAGCCTACACAGCCACTTCTACCCACTCTCTGCCCCTTGTGTGGCTAAATCCAGCAATCTGAGTCTTTCGCTGCACATTGTCTCACACGCTTTTTTCGCTGTCCCGCACGGACGCATTTGGGCTACAAAGCAAAGCGCAAAACTTCTTCAAGGAGTCTGACGTCATTCCGGACTGCCTATACCTCTGAGTTGATGCCGAGCATAAGTGGAAGGTTTAGGGGAAGGTTTACCGCCTCCCGCTCCCCTTGCTCTTTGACGACTATAGCTGCCTGCACTCCCTGCCTCTTCTGCTGCCTCACTTTCCTGCAGACA
The DNA here is from genome assembly GCA_030556225.1 of Cricetiscus sungorus. NCBI lineage: Eukaryota > Metazoa > Chordata > Mammalia > Rodentia > Cricetidae > Cricetiscus > Cricetiscus sungorus. The sequence goes on along the minus strand of JANBXA010000369.1, from coordinate 2,174,476 downwards.
TTCAAGGCTGAGAGGGGCCAGTGGGCAGGCAGAAGTTTCCGTCTTTGTTACAGTATCAACCTGGGTTTATTAAATTCCCAGAGTCGATAGATTCAGCCAACGTATTAGTCGCTGTAGTAGCAGCAAGATTCCCAAGGGCAAACATCACAGAACTTATGGGATCGTTCCTTGTCTTTGGTTCTGTGACTTCAGGCAAGTCATAGGGAACTTTCTCTAATCCAGAAAGAAACTGCAAAAATCCTTAGAGGCCTCCCTTAATTTCTTTATTGCTTGCTCTAGCTATTAATCTTATAATCATATTCTGAGATCTACAAGTTTGCTGTCCATCCTTACTATCTGACATCACATTTGCTGAGAGCACAGGAAAGGAAAGGTTTAAGAATGACCTCTAAATCTGTCTGAATGGGAACAGGGAGGGCTGTGGTGGGGACACAGAAGGAAACGCCCCACATGGGGTCGGGGTGGGATAAGTAGACCTTGTTTGGAGGTGACGAGACCTTCCTTTGACTTTGCATGGCATTAGCAGGAACCTGCCTGGGACATCATCATGACTTCCCCTGGCTGCAGGTGTCCTGTCCTTCAGTCTAAGGAAGATACATATTTACAAAAAGGCAGCTTCCTGTCCCTTTCCTCTCCCTGTCAGGCCCTCAGCCAGAGCTCTGGAATGCTTATCTGGATTCTGCAGATCTTTGGAATGAGGTCATCCAGGAAGTTGACCCCCTTTGATAAAAATATCTCAGCCTCCTTGGCCTTTTGTTCTGGTGGGGAGCGACCCTCCTGCTTCTTCCAACCGCGAGGTGAATGCCAGATGCAAACCCTTGTGTGGATACACACAACCTTCCCCAGCTGCCCAGGTAGGGCTAGTGGATAGAGGCTTGCTCCAACACCCACCCTATGAGCTTCAGTTGTGCAGTTGGTGAGAAGAGAAAGAATTTTCCAGTAGTGGTGTCCACCCTGCTGTTCCCCCTCTCTCCATCACACACTGTAGACACACACATTTATCATGACAAAACCCCAATGGCTTTTCGGCTTTTCCTCTTCAATTAATCTTGTTTGACAACCAGCTAAACCGGTCCCAAGGACTGTCCCTTTCCTGAAGGAGTAGGAGAGTGATGGTCTGGAATGGAGTCTCTGCACAGTCCTGAGCCCATCTATCTCCGCACATGCTCCAGCACAGTCTCCTGAACTGTATGTGTAAACTCCATGGTATCTTCCACTCAGAAGGAATTTTGTGCAGCAGCCCAGATATGTATAATGTGTGCCCCATTTCAAGCACAAATCTCTCTTCCTTAAAATTGATTTGTCTTAACCTGCCCTTGGACCGTTTTGAGAAAAGAAAACAAAAACAGCCTGTCACTCTCTGTTGTTACTAAGAGGGATTATGTGGAAGCCATGTCTGCTCAGATCACCTGGAAACTGAGGTTAGCATTTCTTGCATGATAATTCATTCTGGCTCCTGTCTATTCTGAGATTCCCATCTGTTTACTTTCGCCCACTTTGTACCTTCTTTTTTCCAATGGATCCTTGGCATGTTCTGTGTTTGCTGGTAGCAGATCTGCAAGGTGTGGCATTTGTTTCCCTGAGGATGAGCTGATGAAGTAAATGGGTGTCCCCTGCTCTCCCAGGGGATTGCTGAAAGAGACCAGATTCCCAATGGGCATATTTTAAAAGCATTGCTAATGTGTATGACCCACTTGGAATTCTAAGTTACACTGGACTCTGTCTATTAGAAAGTGTGTCTTCTTTTCCACGGAGTCAGGAGGAGGGGAAAAATAGCAATGGGTGATAATAGGCATTGGCTGCTTTGGATGCCTCAAATCCACTCCATTCCTCTTAATAACAGTATCTCAGCTCTCAGGCAGGGATTGTAAAGGCAAGGTTCAGGGAGAAGTCCATGGCACAAGCAGCACACAGGTGTAATAAAATAATAAACAGTAACGAGTTTATTACAGAGGTGTGTCTGGGAGAGGTACTTCCTCCATTTAGGCCAATGTAACAAAATGTTACAGACTGGTCCATTTACACAAACAACAGAATTTTCTTCCTCACTGCTCTGGAAGCTAGATATCTAAGATCAAGGCAGCAGCAGATTAAGTTTCTGTCGATGGCCTGATTCTTCACAGCTAGCTAGCTTCTCATTCTGACTTCATGAAGAAAGGCAAGGGTTTCACCTTTCTTTTTACATAAGGAAACTAACCCTGTGCGTGGTGGCTTTGCCCTCCATGATCTGAACATCTCCAAAGACCCTTTCTCTCAATAACACCTTCACGGAGTAAAGGATTTAACATTTGAATTTGGAGTGGGATATAAACACTCAGACCACAGCGAGGACCAAGCAGGAATGGTGGTGTACAAAGGCTGCCTCTTGGGAGCTGGGGAGATGGCTCTGAGGTTAACAGCACCAGCTGCTCTTCCAGGGGTCCCGAGTTCAATTCCCAGCATCCACATGGTGGCTCGCAATCATCTGCAGTGAGATCTGTTGCCCTCTGCTGCATGCAGGAGTATACGCAGGCAAAATAAATAAGTCTTTTTTTAAAAAGTAAAGAAACAAAGGAGCTGGCTCCTAACCTGGTAAGATAGACGTAAGTGGGAGCTGTAGAATAATACAACCCTTGTATTATTCAACTGCTGCTGCTCCCATGACCCAACGAAATAGAAGCTGGAGAGCAGGGGCGACAGGGTGGTGTGTGATGGAGAGATGGCCTTGGACACAGAGGAGGGCAGAGGCGACTCAACAGCATCATGTTCCTTCCACGTCACAGTAAGGCCCTGGGTGTCCTCCCTCGGAGGCCTCGCCCTTTCTGTCTCTCAGGCCTTCTCTTCCACCACCTTTTGCTTTACCACTCCAGGTGCCTCCCTGCCTCTCAGACGGCCCTGGTTTTTCTCTTTTCACTCCCTAAATACTCAAATAGCTCACTCTCTGGCTTCTTTCAGGTCTGGCTTAGATGCTGCATTATCAGAGAGTCCTCCCTTCACCAGCTTAGATAAACTTCCGCCTGCTGCAGTCTCTTACTCAGTGACATTGTTACCCTTATTTAGCTTCCCCTGTAGTTAGTGTTCATTCTTGGCCTGGCACATTTTGTTTGCCTGTAGACTGTCCTGCCACGGCACACCACAAAGCCTTTTAAGAAAGAGATCGTGTCTTACGTCCACCGTTATAACTCCATTGTCTAGAGAACAACTTAGTAGTACATAGTAGGCTCAGTCAATAGTGAATGGATAGATTGATAATGAAAGAAACAAGTTACAAATCCTTAGGGGAAAATACTTCCCCTCATCTTCACAGCCACGGCTCTGCTGGTGTAGTAGTTTGCTGTTGGTATTGTTTATCCTTGCCTGGAGGTACAAGTGGCCCTTACAGATCTAACTTCTCTTCAGAGCTGGGGTAGAAGACGGATGTTGGTTTTTTACCTTCTACTTTCCAGGGGTCCTTTCTGATCACCCATCTTTCTGATGAGTGACTACTGGCACATGTCTCTAGGGAAACCGGGCATCAACACTTTGTAAAAATACATAATTTGTACTATTAGTTGTTTCTTCAGAGGATCTTCTAACAGCTGCTGGGTAGCTTAACGGCGTGCTTGATCTATTCCTACTTTATTTTCTCTGGTATTTTGGGAAATATTTTAGATGATCTGACATGCCATGTTACTGAATAGCGAGCTTCCTGGACTTTCGCTCTCACAGTCATGATTTGAAGCCCAGACACTGACTGGCTTACATGTTACCGTAAATAAAATGGTTATGATCAGACCCTAGGAGTCTACACCACCAGGGCAGGTCTTCACTGCCATGTTTGGCTGGTGTCAGGCTACAGTGGTCCCTGGTCTAGGGACAATTTCAAGACAGAGAAGACGGAGGTGAGGAAAAGAAGGCACCACACAACAGCCTGTCTATGTCAGAACTGCACCGATGCATGCCGTGATACCATCCGCAAAGGCTCTGGCGATGGGTCTGGGAACTGTGGCTGACATCTGCAGGAACTTTTCTCAGGAATTGTGCCTTTGGATGCTGCTGCAGAAATCAAGTTGAGGACCATTTCCCTGAGTATTTCTACTCAAGTCCCAGGCTAGGGGCATCTGCCATTCATTGCTGGAGTTTATTTAGCCTGGCTTTTGGGTGATTGTCAGTGGGCATATATTGGTCTCTTGATAAGTATGGGAAGTCTCAAAAAAAAAAACCATATTGGCTCTGATGAGATGATGTAGCTGGAGAAAGGATACATTTCTAAGCAAAGTGGCTGCGTGTTCGAGTGTTCAGAACGCTATGCAAATCAGTTGGAAGCTGCGGAGCTCAGGCAATCAATCTCACTTCATGCCATGCCAACCGACACTTTAAAAAAAAAAAAATCGTGTTTGTTTCATTGAATTGACTGACTTTGGGTCTGACTGACTTAATTGACGTGTGACGTATAGCGCACAGTCCTTGCCCTGTTAAGCTGAGATCAAATGCAGCAGTGATCCTCTGATAACGGGCTAAAGAATGACAGCCGAATTTGTAGATGGCTTGCTAACGTTTTACTAGCAAAATACCTCACTGCTGCCAACTTAGCAGTTCACTGTAGCATTCTAGTTAGTGAGTTACAATTTTAATGTGTCACACCAATTCCCCGTGTCCCTTAAGTTAGTACAAGCTTCTGGTAGATAAGGTTATAAAGACTAGAACAGTGAGCTAGTCTAGAATATCCCTATGGTCCTTTGTTTTGAAGTTGTGCTAGACTGTGTTTAAGAAAGCAGTAGACTGTGTTTTCTGATCATCTATGTCTTACTGCAACGGATACTTGGAAATCCCTCCTACAGCAAGGTGGAAATGGTCAATAGTTTTATGTATAATATGTATAATGTAGAATTTCCTCCAGGCTTTTTCCTACATTTCATTAATTGGGACTTTTCTCATTGATCAATTTACATGCTAATATTTTGTGTACTCCCTTCCATTAGGTATGATAACTCAAGTGTCCCCCTTATGGTACTCCTAACTCTTTATAGATGTCCTTAATGGGTCTTTTGGTATTCCATTCATGAATGTGGACTAGTGTGGTGGCTAGTTTTATGCCAACCGTCCACAAGCTAGAGTCATTTGGGAAGAGTGAATCTCAATTAAGAAAATGGCGCCATCAGACTGACCTGTAGACAAGCCTATGGTGCACCCTCTTGATTGATGATCCGTGTGGGAGGGCCCAGCTCACTGTCGGTGAGTGCCACCTGTAGGGAGAGGTTCTTTGTCCCAGTAGCCTGGTTTCCCAGGCATCTTTCATCCCCGAATAAACAAACAGACACTATATTAATTATGAAACAGTTGGCCAATGACTAGGGCTTCTCATTGGCTAGCTCTGCCTTAATTATGAACCCATTTCTATCAATCTACGTATTGCCACAAGGCTGTGGCTTACCCGGTAATGCCAGGCATGGTGTTACTCTTCCAGCAGCTTCATGACTCTGTGTGGTGGGCTCACTCTGCCTGCGTTTCCCAGAATTCTCCTCATTTCCTAGTCCCGCCTATCTCTCTGTCTCTATTGGCTGCAGTGTTTTAGTCATCAGCCAAAAAGAGAAAAATATACACAGATGGCCATCCCTCATCAGCCACCCTTGGCTGGTGGGCCCGGATACTCTAAGAAAGCAGGCTGAGCACGCTGGGAAGAAGCACTCTCTCATGACTGCTGCGTCAGGTTCCACCTCCAGGTCCTAGCCTTCCTAGCCTTGAGTGCCAGCAGCAGCCCTTCCTTGACTTCCCGGATGAAGGGATGTGAGATGGAAAGTGACATAAACCCTTTCCTCCCCAAACTGAGATGACTAGCTTACTACATTCTCTTGCTAGGCAGCCTGTTGTTACTTATACATATAAAGACCACTCAAGTAAATGCCTCTGTGTATTGTATTTGTATATTAAATTAGTGCCTTAAGCTAGTATTTCACTATTAGAGCAGAATCACTTAATTAAGAGTTTTAGGTCTATATTAGTGACTTCTCTTTCCTGTGGCAAAACATGTGATAAAAGAAATTTAAGGAAAGGTTTGCTTTGACCCGCAAGGTGGAGAATTAGCCCATCTTGGCAGGGAAGGTCTGGCAACAGGTGTGACAGGCAATCACAAAGCAGAGAGACACAAATGTTGGTTCTCCACTCACATGTTCTTTCCAGTTTACAAGGGTGCTGCTACTCACATTCAAGATGTGTCTGCCTCTGGGAACACATTCCCAGACATTCCCAGGGGTGCAGAGATTCCAAATCCCATCAAGTTGACAATGAAGATTAGCTGCCAGAAGTTATCAATAGGCTTTGGGACAAATGCCCAGTATTTTTTCCTAATAGGATGTCCTTCTTTGTGTTTAATCTAATATCACAAAGAGGACTTCTCTCGTCATATCCATGTTAGTAAGTAGCATCACATTTAAGAACTTTGCCTTTTTAATACGTGATGATTATTACGTCTCAAGTGCAGGTTTTCATCCATGTTGAGAATCTCTCAGTCCCCTGTGTTCATGAGTTCCTGGTGAATCGGAAAAGTTACATTTGCTTTGAATACGTTCACCCTTTTTCCTGCTGTCATCACTCTTCAAATAATATGTAAATCAATGAATGATTTTCATTATATTAAGCAGTATTTGTCACCCAGAGATCTGAAATATATGAAAGCATTGGTGCAAATTACATGCAGATCTGAGGCCACTTTATATAAGGAGCTGCTGATTTGTTGTCCAAGGACATGTGGAACTCATCCCTGGCAGATGGCCAAAGGTGACTACACTTCAGATTTTGTTTTTCAAGGGGACAGTGAACTAGTTTGCTGAGGCCTTTGCCCGTTTATGTAGAAACTTCCTGCTACTTTCCTGTAGATGTCTATAAAATCTTCAATTTTGTTCATGGAAAATACCATATATATATATATACATACACACACACACACACACACACACACACACATATTTCTTTTTCTTTTGGTTTCTTGTGGCAGAGTTTGTCTATGCAGACGGAGCTGGCCTCAAACTCAGAGATCCACCATTTTATTCTCCCCCCACCTTTATTAAATTTAAATTTGAAACAAGCTTGTTTTACATGTCCCTGTTGTTATAGTTCCCTCTCCCTCTTCTCCTCCCCTGCCTCCCAACCCCCATCCCATTCCCTTTCTGCTCCCCAGGGAGGGTGAGGCCTTCCATGGGGGATCTTCAAAGTCTGTTATATCATTTAGAGCAGGGCTCAGGCCCTCCCCCCCCATTGCATTTTATTTTCATTGCGTGCTTCCATAAATAGTCTCTACATTGTGGTTATAGCTATATAACTTTGTTAATATCTTTGTTAGTGGTTACAAATTAGAACCAGAAGACCAAGAAAGTGAAACTAGCTGTGGTTTTTTTTTTTTTTTTTTTTGCATCATTGTTGAGGTATACTTTCATTATTTTATGCATAAAGTCTAATGGGTTTTAGTGGATTTACATATCTACACAAAGCCCACACCAATCCATTTGTGGTTGCTGTTTAGGTTTTGAAACAGGATCTTACAGTGTAGCCAAAGCTGTCCTTACATTTCCATCCTCCTGTGGTCTGAGATTACAGTCCTGGGTTGGCGGACGTGTACCACCACGCGCCACGCCCAGCCTTCACAATTACCGTTAAGAGACCACATCGTAACCAGTGTAGCCTTCTGCCCAACTTAACTCACTTTCTACTTGGGCTCTGCCCCTCAGGTAGACACGGAGCTGTTTTCAAACTCTGTATTTTTGTGGGCTTCTGTATTCTGCATATTACATATATGTATGGATTCCTATAACATGTGGTCTTTGTGGATAGCTCTTTTTAGTATGTTTGCAAGGTTTTATGGGTATGATTCAGAACATCATTCGTTCCTTAGGACCGAACAAAAAATCTGTTAATGACTACCACATTGTTTTTCATTTTTTTTTTAATTTTTATTTTACATATTGATCCCAGTTCCCTCTCCCAGCCACGTATTTTTTTTCTTAGTCTGGTCATTTACTGACAGACATGGAGTTGAGTTCCTTCCACCGTTCCTTCCACTTTTGACTGTTACTACTGGAGTAGTTCTTCGGACATACAAGTCTTCATGCAGACATGTATTATTAATATTTCCCTTGAGGCAAAGAACCTGGGAGGGGGTTGCTGAGTTATATGGCAACTTTCTTTATGCTTCAGATTTTTGGCCAGTCATTTTCCAAAGTGTTTTTGCTACCACATTCACCCCATGTCTCCAGCTGCATTGCCGCTGCCAGGAAGTGTCTTTCCACCTAAAACAATTTCTCTTTGTACCATTCGTCTCTGCTGTCTTTCTCATCACATTAAACTCATACAGAAAATGCAGTTTTATAATTTTAAGCCAATTATCACATTTTTAAACCTGCTCTTCATAAAGCTTTATATTTCCCCTCATATATGAGCAAAAAAATAAGCATTTCATAGCGATTGTTATCATGTGAGCTGCTGAGATGAACCAATGTGGCTGCTGACTTTAAATTACTGGTGAGTACGTCAAGCCTCTGTGGAAACAACGGAACACGAGTCTTTAAAAAAAAAATCACACCTGTGTGCATGTATGCATCTGAGAAGTGTGAAAAATCACACCTGTGTGCATGTATGCATCCGAGAAGTGTGAAAAATCACACCTGTGTGCATGTATGCATCCGAGAAGTGTGAAAAATCACACCTGTGTGCATGTATGCATCCGAGAAGTGTGAAAAATCACACCTGTGTGCATGTATGCATCTGAGAATGTGCACCTTGGGTGTCCTGGTTATTTCTCAAGACGTTTGTGGAGATGTTCTTTGGGAATCCCTCTGCTGGGCCTGTGCTCTGGCTCTCTGGATGATGACGATGTTCATAGCAGGCAAATTTTAGTTTTTGAAAGTGCATGAAATTGTCTGGCGCTGAACCATCGCAGTAATGTGGCTGACTGAAGTGAACCAGAAGTATGGGCTACCGAACAGCACCCCTGTGTGTACATACGTGTGCACACAAGCAGGCTTCTCCACAAAGTACTCCAGAGATAGTCAGCTCATCACGTGCTCCAACACTGAGCTACAGCTCCCAGTTGCTGCCAATATCTTTATTGACTCATTTTAATTTTTTTACTTAAAATTTAATGTATTTTTCATATGTACGTAGTGGGCATACATGTGTCTGTGCATGCATGCCATCTCATGGCTGTGGAGGCCAGATGACAAATTTTAGGAGTCAGTGCTCTCTTTCTGTCATGTGGATATGGATTGGCCTGGGGTTTTTAACCTCGGCAGCAAGTACTCTACCTCCTGAGCCACCTTGTTGGAGCAGCCAACCTGTCCACATTTGGGAATGGCAACTGCATTAGCAGTTGAACAAGAAAAGAGTCTTCAATAACATCTTTAAAGATGAAGCAGTGGCTGGAGAGATGCACTAGTGTCTAAGAGCACTGGCTGCTCTTCCAAAGGACCGCTATTTAACTCCAAGCACACACATAGTGGCTCACAACCATCTGTAACTCCATTCCCGAGGGACCCGACACTTTCCTCGGGCCTTCTCAGACTGTTGCATACATGTGGTGCACAGACACACAGGCAAAAATAATAAGAGACTTTAAAAGCAAAAGTGAAAAGAAGATAAATCAATTTGTAAAAGACACACAAGTTCTAAGGCTTATACAGCCACTTGATTGTGAGAGTTAACTTCAGACTTAACTTGGGTCATTCTTACTGGAGATGCTCCCGTGGGAAATTCTCGTATTATGAAGAAAGAGGTCCTTGCTTCAGCACAAAATGAGGTTCCTGTCTCATTGTCACTGCATGTTGAACTCGATGAGAATCAAGCAGAGCCACACTCATCAGAGATGTCTTCGGAATGTCAATGTGTCTTGTTTCTCACAAGAGTGTCTGAGCATCTTTCCCCCTTTAATTTTAATTTACCGAAGCACCACATTTGGGTGCAAAAGGAGTGTCGAGTTCACAGCACCAAATCTCTCCCAAACCTGACAGTGACTTGCAGAATTGCATAAGAATATCGGAGGAACTTAGCTGTGTTCTGAAAGTGACAGGAGACAAACCCCCAGAGAACCCAACTATGACCAGGTAGACAGGGTGTAGACAAAGCAGACTTGACTGTCATTTTTTGTTTTTGACAAGCTGTGTAGCTCCTACCACTCTCTGGTTTTTAGTGTTTCAGACACGAGACAGGCACAAAGTAAAGAGTGCTTATCTGGCAGGTATGCTGAAGTTGGAATGGTGTGGTGCTCTTACTGGGCTGCGAGTGTGTTGCACATTAAGCATCCAAAAAGCCCTCATGCAATGCCGCCATCACCTGAATGGATCCACAGCATCCACCATGGACCTGATTCAGAAGATCACAGCAAATGGCATTTCTCATCAGCACTGCCCTTGTGCCATCATTGTCCTCACCCAGCATTTAGCCAGGGTTCAACAAACTGAAAAGAAAAGTGTCCAAAAAAAAAAAAATCCAACTCAACAACATGCTTATTAAACATAGCTGCTTTTGGATATTTAGAAAAATTGGCATTAGCTGTCTTCCTCTGTTGCTGTCAGCATTGTTTTTTGTAACAGGGTCCTTCACTGTGCCTGGAGATCACTCATTGTCTAGGCTGGCTAGCCAGCGAGCTCAAGGTCTCTGCTGTCTCTGACCATCCCCATGCCTTGGTTTCTTCATGCCTTACTAGGCACTTGTTTTAAGGATGAGAGAGTTGATGGATTTAAGCAGCTGGAACAATGCAAGGAAAACATCACACGCCAGGGAAGGGAAGAACCCCACAAAGTGAAGGAAGGCAGAGCCTGTCTGCTTGGAGCGGCTCTCGCGTCCTTGAAGACGGGCATACGTCTGTAAAGCATTGGTGCTGGGAAAGGGCATATTGGGTTCACGTGTCCTGGTCCCAGCCCATCACAAAGGGAAATTAGGGCAAGAACTCAAGACAGAAACCTAGAGGCAGAAACTGAAGTAGAGGCCAGGGAGGAGGGTCGGTTAGTGGTTTGCTGTCATTGCTTCTTTATACAAGCCAGGGCCACCTGCCTGTGGGTGAACCTGCACATACGTGTTGAACCCTTCCACATCAATCGTTACCCAAGAAAATCCCCCATGGGCTTGCATGCAGGCCAACCTGATAGAGGCTTTTTTTCCAACCGAGGTTCTCTATTTCCAGCTGACCCTAGTGTATGTCAAGTTGACAGAAAAAAAACTACCCAGCACCTGTTCCCGGAGGATTAGGAAATAGCCAACTCTATGTGAGTAGGTGAGAACAAAACCCTACATACTGACGCCTATAGGACAGCCAGCTTTGTGAGGGACAGAAAAGCCCTAAAGTATAACTTCCCACCTGATTTCCAGGGTGGTATTCACAGGTGGTCAACGAGGAGAGAAACTATTGCAGAGATCATGCTAACAGGGATTGTGGTACCCATTTCGCAGGAAGGTCAATACAATTAAATGGTTACCTTCAGTGTTTCTAAGACAGTGTTTAGCACACAAATGAACACAAGTCAGATGTGATGGGGTTAAGGACCACAGAGTTAGTAGGATGGAGGGGAAAAATCTAAAGGTAGGGGGGAGCAGAAAGAGGAAGAAGAGGGAGAGAAACAGAAGTCAAGGAAGTAAAAGCTGAGGCTCTTGTTGGCTTATGTCCTCCACGTAGCTTTGGGGATCAGCCAACTGTTGTTCTGTCAAGGTCTGGGGTGTGGACCTCCCTACTCACGCAGAATAGACCAAGGTAGCTCCCTGCAAGTCTCCAGCCCTCCTTCCTGTCCAGGCCAGCTCCTGGAAGTGCCATCACTGGAAAGATCATGTCAGTCAGGTTATTGGATGCTGAGATTCTGAGCAGGCAAGGATAGGGTTGGGGTTTCTGAAGGGTTCCTTCCTTTGGAGCCTCAGGCCCAGACTTAAGCATTTGATTATGAAAATGTGCCGGCTTAGCATGATTGTGTGTGTGTGTGTGTGTGTGTGTGTGTGTGTGTGTGTACATGCGTGTTTAACTTGTAGAGTGTATGGAACTTT
>JANBXA010000369.1:1995000-2157500 GCA_030556225.1 Cricetiscus sungorus | reverse complement strand
TGTGTGTGTGTATGTGTGTGTGTGTATGTGTGTGTGTGTATGTGTGTATGTGTGTATGTGTGTATGTATATGTATGTGTGTGTATGTGTGTGTGTATGTGTGTGAGTGTGTGCATGTGAGTGTGAGTGAGTTAGTGTATGTGTGTGTGTGAGTGTGTGTCTATGTGTGTGTGTATGTATGTGTGTGTGTATGTGTGTGTATGTGTGTGTGTATGTGTGTATGTGTGTGTGTATGTGTGTATGTGTGTGTGTGTATGTGTGTGTGTGTATGTGTGTGTGTATGTGTGTGTGTATGTGTGTGTGTGTGTATGTGTGTGTGTGTATGTGTATGTGTATGTGTGTGTGTGTGTGTGTTTGTGTGTGTGTGTGTGTGTGTGTGTGAAGATATCTGGAAAACCAACAAAGCAACATATGATTTGCATGAAACAAAACCTTTGATTAGCAGATTTCTGACTAAAATGTTTCCAGTGAGTGAGATATTGCTTTTTCATTAACACACTTGAGGTCAAGCCCTAGAGAACACCTGACTGAATGTAATGAGCCATAACATAAATTCCCATAGTGTCCTGGGCAGAAGGGCAAAGTATAGACTAATAATCTCAAACAGTAGCATGGCTGCCAGAAACCACGACCACTACTGACCAGGAAGCACTTTGCTGGTGACCAAATTCGATACAGATGTGCCGTATGCTAGTCTCATTGCCCCCATTACTATGTTAGATTGACTAGGCTGTTCTTTTTTCTTCTTGGTTTTCACAGCTAACAGAGTGTCACTGAGCCCAGCCCTGGAAATGTTGGTGGGAAGCTGGGTCTTCTTTTAAGGAACCCATGGATCATGCAAGGGGGTATTTTTCAGAGAGCAGCAAATTCCCAGGCACAACGTTCACAGAGGCTACTTATGTACTTGGAGATTAGCAAGGATGATAGGGGATGTCCTTCTGTATATATATATTTCTCTTATTAGCTGATGAATAAAGCACTGTTTGGACAATAAAGCCAGGAAGATAGGCAGGACTAGGAGACTAGGAGACTTCTGGGAAAGGTAGGCAGAGGGAGACTGCTGAAGAGACAGCAGGAAGCTGAGGACGGAGTAACAGGTCTGGACCTTTCTCCAGTGAGGAAAGACCACGCAGAAATACATAGATTGATAGAAATGGGTTAATAATTAGGACAGAGCTAGCCAATAAGAAGCCCTAGCCTGTGTGTTTATTTTGGGCAAAGCAGCTGTGGCACCAGGCTGGAAAGACACTCTGGATACACAGGGGAAAGGAGACTGAGGATAAAGGTGTGTGCACTCTCCTGGCTACATGGGCTTGTGAAGAGAAAAGACAAATATAGGATCACCAGGGGATAGTTTACACACCCTTGCATACACATACACGCACACACACCCTTGCTTGTTTAATTTGGCTTAAAAAAAAATAGGTCCATTTATCTATTGTTTATAATCCAATACCTGAACTGCTCGCCATGTTTTTAGTTTATTTAATTGAGGGTGTGGCCTGGTGGGTTTTTAAAGGTGTCAAGGCAATTAGTGGCTTCACTCCTTTTGGTATTTCATGGTCTTCTGTGTGCCAGGAATTGTGATGGGACCACTAGATACAAAATGAAGATATCATGGGTCCCGAATGAGGGAGAGCTGTCAATTAAACCAGAAATGCAAGCTGATAGTGTGGATGGCAATCTCAGTGATTGCCTGAAAGGGGACATGACAACCAATCCAACTGGGAGTCATGTCTGCGAGAGTCTAGAAAGCCAGAATGGCTCTGTGCCTCAATACGAGACATCTCAGGTTTGAGTATCTGCTTCTCAAGTTTTCCCAAGTGGCAGATCTCAACCTTGGCTACATGTCAGGATTTCCTGTGGGGCTGGCGCACAGTTCTGGCTGCACCCACAGCAGCCAAGTTTGCGTCTCTAACCAGGAGTAGGTGAGGGAGGATCCAGCGGCTGCTGCTGTCGTGAAAAGTCCCCGGGTGGCGTCCATGTAGCACTCAGGTTAAGACATTGAGTTGAGTTGCGTGGAAGGAGCTTTGAAAAAGTTCAAGATGACTGCAATGTTTAGAAATTACAGAGCATACTGTGAGCAGTGGCCGGGATGCGGGACCCATCAGTATTCTCACTAAGTTTCTGAAGCTGTTTGTGGCAGGAGAAGCTTTGTGCCGTGGGAAACTGGTCTGGAGGGGTCACCTGTCCCTTGCTTCAATGCTCTGCCTCACCTTTGTCTCGGATGTCTGCCATGGCCCTCCAGAGTGTCCTGGGTATGCCTTCATTCTCTTACCCTCTTTGTCACCAACCGCTCAGGCTCCTGGGACTCTGCCTTGGACACTGGTGGGCCTTGCGTGGGGAATTTGTTGCACCAATCCTACAATCCTCATGCATAGGAACGAGAGCAACTCCTCTGCGGTCTGTGCTGCACAGGCATCTGAAAAGAACTCTTTCCAGCAGACTAGGCAAACACTCGCTTGGCTGAGGGCCTTTCTACCCTTTGCACTACAGGCAGCCACTAAAAATGAGTATGTGGGTGCTGAAGTCTTTTTTTTTCCCCCTTTGGTCATTCTTGCCTCTGAATAAAGCAAAATGTCTTCTGGCAGATCCAGAGAGCAGCCAAGACACAGGAAGACAATATCAACGGGCTCTTGCTAATATCCTCTGTAGCTAGGGCCCTTCCTCCACCATGAGGAAGTAAAATTTAAAACTCAATTGAGCAATGACCTAGCCAAAGACCAGACATTATTCTGCTTTGTTTCCCCTACTTCTTGCTCTAATTATGGAAGAATTCCTTCTTTCCTAGACCTGACACTCTGGCTTTCGTGCTGGAAACACTGGGTCTGCAGTATTACAGACAAAAAAGGACCCAACTCTCTCTCCTTTATTATAACTCTTTATTCACACCAACCTAATTTTATACCTTGACTGATGGGAGATGTTATTCTGTAAATATGTTTCTCATACTGGTTAATGAATAAAGCACTGTTGGCCAATAGGAAAGCAAGATAGGCGGGGCTAGGAGACAAGGAGGAAGGAGGAAGAAGTGAGGAGGAGTCAGCATGGAGAGACCGGAGAGGTAGAACGCCAGCCGCTCTGGCCGGTAAGATGAGACCACGTGAAAATACTTAGATTAGTAGAAATGGGTTAATATTTAAGACAGAGCTAGCCGATAAGAAATGATAGTAACTGGCCAACAGATAGTAACAGATAGTAACTAGGAGGCAACCGAAACTCTGGTGTCTTTTCCTGAAGACCCTAAACCTTTGCTTTGCAGTGTCTCCTCCGCATCAGAGGTTCATCGACAGCACCGCTTGAGTGACAACACAGGGGCAGCTGTGCCAAGCCAGCCGGCCACAGGCTCGGTATTCTGTCCAGCATGAATGCCACAGGAAGGACAGTGGCTCACAGGTGCTGCCTTTGGCTGCGACTTGTCAAGTTCGAGGCAAACGTTATGGTATGAAGCAGATGAGTAGCAATTTGTCCACCTGTGGGGAAGAGGAATATCAGCCCGTGGTTAACACGCGGCAGACTCTCCCGACCAGCCTCTAAAACTACAGGTGCTAGGTCCTGCCCGAGCCCATTAAATCTCCAAGTGAGGGCAGAGGCCAGGCTGGCCACCTTTCCAGAGTACCCAACTCACTTTAATGTGCTGCCTGCCAGCATGGCCATCACTGTTTCAGGGACAAGGGGGGAGGGCACTGGATAAAGAAAACAGGCCCTTGCTGCCAATCAATATTTATCAGGCTGTTGACACTTTACTGAATGCCAGCTGGTATGTGTGCTTCTTCTGTCAAGTTTTTAGGGATGCCGTAGCAAAAAGCTAGAGAACAGAAGGTCAACATAGCAGAAACTCCCTTCCGGAGGCCCCAAATCCTAGAATCAGAGTCAACAGACTTGGTTTCTTCTGCAGCCCCCTCTCTTTGGTTTATGTATGCACCACCTTTTCCCTGTGTTGTCATGTACCCCTTTCTCTGTGCCTGTCTGGTTCTAATCTCCTCTTATAAGGGGCCTAGGCATGTTGGATTTGGGCCCCACTCTGTCTTCGTTTAGTGTTCATTGCCTCTTTGAAAGCCCCATCTCCAAATGTAGCCACGTTATAAAGAACTAGGAGTTAGGACTTGAATTTAAGGGAAGCATTCAATTGTTTTTTTCATGTCAAGGCGTTGTCCTAAGAGTGTCTATCTGGGCTGTAGCTGTTGCCGAGTAGGACAGGGCTTGCCTAGCCTCGTAAGTATGGAACCTAGCATCTCTCTCTCTCTCTCTCTCTCTCTCTCTCTCTCTCTCTCTCTCTCTCTCTCTCTCTCTCTCTCTCTCCACACACACACACACACACACCTATGCCTTGACTAATTTTATATTTTAAAAATACTTTTACAGTCCTCTGAGAAATTACCATCGCGTTACAAATGAAGCAACTGAGGTACAGAGCGGTGGCAGAGATAATGAACACACGGTCATTACAAATGCATCCCACTGCCTTCCAGAAATTCTGTCCACTCATGCAGTTACAGCACATAGAAGAAACAACCTCCCTTCTCATAACAAGGCCATCTTCATTCTACCTGTTCTTTAAGGGCCCACAAGGAAGTGGGAGAGAGCCAAGGGTGAGAGAGAGGCATGTTTGTTCAGGTTTCACACAGTCATTCATGGGCCCAGGCTGAAGGAGACTTCACCGCTTTGTAAACTACAATATCTGAAAAGTATGTCCATCTTGACCCCAGATCAAGGAGAAGATGGGAGACCACACAGCTTTCCACTAATTCAGGCAGGTGACTGACACACGGCATGTCTGAATGTTGTGGCCGGGACCCTGCCTAGTTGTGGATGGTTGGAAAATGTAGGGAAGCAATGGCACACTTGTAGGCAATCAACACCTCACCATAATCCATGAAGTGGTTCTTATTCCTGGCCTAGGAGGGCATTTTTAAGTGATTAAGAAATGCAGCAGCAGGGACAGAATTTTTGGAGCTGAGCCTGAGATTCGGGGAATTTCACTGGCACCACTCTGCTCTCTGTGCCCGTCTCCGGATGCCTGCAAGCACTGGAGGGCGTGTACTCATCACGGAGGGTATCTGCTCAAAGCTAAACAGCAACACCAAGCATGAAGTGACACCGGGAATCTCCAGGTTGTAACACAGATAATTGCACTGTTTATGAGGTGTGCTTATTAAACCATTAGGTGAAACGTCTAACACCATCTTGGGAATAGGAAGAACCATGCTTGATGCCAAAACAGAGGACTGATTGATGCATTGTGTGTTGCTAATAATGTAGTTTTTAAAATGTGTCTCCCAAGGAGCATAGCTCGTGAGCCTGTGAAAGGCTCTGGTTACACTGATGATGGCAGAGCTTTGCAGTTTCTGGAACTCTGCCATTGCTCCCGGTACACGGCTGACAGGTTGGAGGGATGGTGAATTTCTTTCTTCTCGCTGTGATAATTCTGACCATGGTGAACAAAGTCGACACCCATGGTTGTTGCTGGAACTTGGCAAGTGATGATACTTCTCAAATTAGACAATTACTTTGTATCTCTACCTTCTTCTTAATTGTGTTACAATACTGGGGTGTTTTCCCAATGCTCATGCATGTGATCTGATATCATTATGATTGGAATGTTTATGGTCTCCAAGTTTTTATACTGAAACTTAGCCACCATTGTGATGGGAGTGTTATCCTGTAAATATGTTTTTCATACTGGTTAATGAATAAAGCCCTGTTGGCCAATGGAAAAGCAAGATAGGAGGGACTAGGAGACAAGGAGGAAGGAGGAAGTAGGAAGGAGGAGTCAACATGGAGAGCTGAAAGAGAGCAGATGCCAGTCCGCCGCTCTCCGGTAAGATGACCACGTGGAAATACTTAGATAAGTAAAAATGGGTTAATAATTAAGACAAAGCTAGATGATAAGGAATTAAAAACAAAATTATATCAAATACAGAGTCTCTGCGTGTTATTGGGGGCTGGCGTGGTGGCGGGACCAGACCGGTGGTGGGGGGGGGATGCTCGTAACATAATGGTGTCAGAATTATAATGGTATTATGAAATTGCAAGATGGCTGTGCAGGTAAGAGCACTCATCACCAAGCCCAGTGACCTGAGCTCAATCCCCTAGACATGCATTGTGGAAGGGCATTGACTCTTGGATTCTTACAGGTCCTCTACATATGCGTGGTGGTACTTTTGCTCACTCCCACACCCAAATAAATAACTAAACAAAGAGATGTAATCAGGTAGAGCCCTCAAGAATGAGATTTTTTTTCCTTGAGCAGAAAGGACCCCCAGAGAGGTAGCCTGCACCTTCCATCATGCGAGGAAACACCAAAAGACCCTGTTGTCTGTAAACCAGGAAGTAGGCTGCCACTACTAAATCTGCCTTGACCTTGGGCTTCTCACTTACAGAAACCATGAGAAAGAATTGGTGCTGTAAGCTTCCCAGAAAGATGAATGTGCCTAGAATATGAACTTCTTATTCATGTCTGCCTGTATGCGGGGCTGCTTTGCTCTGGTCCCCAGCAAGGACTCACGGACAGGCTTTGAAGGTGCCACATACAGGTCCTTTCCCACCTCCATCCTGCACCCTGCAATGTGCTCACATTTTCCATATAAACAAAATGCAATAAAGAGACAGAGCTGTGTAAACACCGACAAATCCATCCTATACCCACCCCTCTGTCCTCAGCACAGAATCCCCTAAACTGGTTGCCTCAACCAGGAGGCTAAGCCAAGAGAACATAGGAAGCACAGTAGACCAAATAAAAATAACCAGTGATAAAAATAACCACCTTGAATGAGATTCCCCACGAGCTGGGTGCTTTTCTCAGATCTTTATGCATTAATCCATTTAAACCGTCTGTAGCTAGTAGGACGTACAAGTGGTAGGAACTCCTGCACCACGGTAGTTACTCCTGTAACATAGGAGTAGGTTCCACTGTCAGCCTTATCTTACAGACAACGTTCCTCAAGCATGGGGAGGGCAGGGAAGCTAAGAGCCAGCCTAGAGCCTCCCAGCCAGAAAGCAACAGAGGAACTCATGACCATCTGTGGAGTGTGGCACGTTTGGACCGGCAACCAATGGGAAAACCAAATAGGGTGTGTGTGTGTGTGCGTCCACAACTGTCAAACGGTAACCTCGTGTCCCCTTTGCCATGTTTATGGTACTGACTTCCGTAGGGCTCCAAGGGAAGATGAGGTTGCCTCGACAGAGAACAGATGCAGATTCCAGCTACAGATCACAGCGCCATAGTTTCAAACTGAGGCCTATTAGAGTACCTATTTCAGTCCCTTTCCTGGACACCGGGGAGTCCCGCTGCAATAAAACCTCTCAGGTGTTTATAGTGGCCGGCCAAGCTTTGCAGTCCTGGCAAGGGCAGAATCAGCATGTCTACAGACACATGGGTGAGCCAGTGCTGGCTTTATGGAAGAAAATGGCCTGAGACAAATGTCCCAGGGCTGCATTTGTATAAGAGAGATGCATTAAGAGCAAGCAGCGAGCCTGGCAGACTTGGAGAAGTGTGTGCTTATCAGTCTTCCTGTAGCCCAAGGACGGGAACTGGGCTCCTATAAAACAACTTGTTTCCTTTCCATTTTATTCAGTGCCCACCATTGTGGAAGACACATAGCGGCGAGAAGAAGAAGAAGAAACACACACACACACACACACACACACACACATACACACACACACACTGTGCTCCCCGCTAACACCTGATACATCACGCTGTCATCTGCGCATCCCCGGCCGCACCAGCACCAAGTGAAGTACCAGCCAGGTGCTTCATTCTTCAGCGAGGTGATGCTGGCCGAGCTGAGGCTCTTGGCGAAGGAGGACGGAGGAGGCAGGTCTGCGGGAGGTTTGGTTGGAAGAAGCCAGGCCACTATCTGCTACACGCCTGTTGCACTAGCCATGCCATGGCCACTACTGCCAGCTTAGAACCCTAGTGTCCAACCTTCAGCGATCTAGGGTCTCCTGGCGATCGTTTCATGACCAAGGAGAGTGTTACAAGGAAAGATGCTTGTCAAGCCTATCCATCTATCTCAGAATCCCAACTGTGGTCCCGGCAAAAGGACACGGTGACTCGATGCTTCCTGAATTATAGGCTGTGCCAAAGCAGACGGGTAGCCCCTGCCTTGCTGCAAATCCTTCACTACGGGGACTTGCCTGTTCCTATAGTCTGACTGAGGGCCAATAATGGCTCCCTTTCCTCTCTTTATGTGACCCTCATTCCACGGGACCTGTCTGTCTTCTTTTTCACTATCTCTTCCTGCAATGCAATTAGCTAGGTTTGGTGGAGCCTGTGTTTATAAATTTGGAACACCTAAACAATGGCTATTGCAATAGATTTCCCTTAAAATGGTATCTGTAATATACTACGGGTGTGTTAAAGTTTCTTCTTCTTCTTCTTCTTCTTCTTCTTCTTCTTCTTCTTCTTCTTCTTCTTCTTCTTCTCCTTCTCCTTCTCCTTCTCCTTCTCCTTCTCCTTCTCCTTCTCCTTCTCCTTCTCCTTCTCCTTCTCCTTCTTCTTCTTCTTCTTCTTCTTCTTCTTCTTTTTCTTCTTCTTCCCCTCTCCCAACAGTTTTTTCTTAAACATCAGGCAGTATGTCTTGGTTTCATGAGCCATAGAATGTCTACTGCAGCTACTAAACTCTGCCATTGCCACACGAAAGAAGCCATAGATAACAGAGCTAGTGATGTCTCCAGGACCCACCCGATGGGAAGAAAGAACCAGTTCCCCAAAGTTGCCCTCTGACCATTCAAGTAGGTTCACAAATTCACACTGTCACATGATAAATATACTTTAAAAGATTTTTAAGCTATATACTTTAAAAAAAAAGAATCCATAGATAGTATTATAAACGAATAAGCACGGATGTTTCAGTAAAACTTCATTTATAAAAGTGGGCAGCCAGCTTGCCAGAACCCCATTCTATACAGTGATCATAACCATTCAAACAATCAGTATTATTTGATGGAGATGTTCCAGCCAATAGACAGGCAGGATTTAGCCAGGTGGGAAGTCCAAATAGGGATAGAGAAGGTAGTAGGAGAAGATGAGGAGATGCCATGTAGCTGCCGGGAAGGTAGGACTGGTAAGCCAAGACCATGTAGAGATACATAGATTACTAGAAATAAGTTAATAATTAAGAGAGAGTTAGCAAATAAGAAGCCTGAGCCATTGGCCAAACAGTTTGAAATTAATATAAGCCTCTGTGTGTTTATTTGGGACTAAATGGTTGTGGGACCAGTACAGAAACTTCTATCCACAAACATTAAAAGGCAAGTCAATATTTTAAGAGTGAATGTGTAGTTAGGTCAATCCATAAACAAAAAAGCCTGAAAACACTTTTTCTGCTTTTTAATGACTGCAGGGATAATGCTATTGCCAGATGTATGCATCAGGGACTCCAATGTGAGAGTAACTATGGAGCAGAATTACCCAAGCTCAAAGTAAACTGTCTTTAGAAACTCAAGCAGATGAAGAGTGGAATATCCACATTGGTAAATGCTTAGATTTTAGCAAAAAAAAAAAAAAAAAAAAAAAATAAAACAAAATGCTCTTGGAAGAGTGAATTATTTGTATATGAATACTGTAGTTATTTTCTTCATAAATCAGACAATAAGAAACCCCATGGGCTAAGAGAGATGGCTCAGTGTTTAAGATCACTGACTGTTCTTGCAGAGGACTCGGGTTTGGTACCCAGCACCCATATGGCCCCTCACAACCATCTGTAACTCTATTTCCAAAGGAATCTGGTGTCTCCCTGTGGTTACTGCATGCACATGGTGCACAGATACACACGGGGAAAATACCTGACAGATTAAATAAAAATAAATAAACCTCAAAAATGTTAAAGAAAAACCCTCTCAGGGATTTGGGGAGATGGCTCAGAGGTTTCGGGGCTTGCATTATGAAGACAGGTGGATCCCAGAGTCTTATTGGCCAGCCAGTCTAGCCAACCAGATTCAATGAGAGACCTTAACTGGAAAAATACAAGAGAGAGTTAATTGAGGGGGACACACTGCTTTGGCCTCTTGCCTCTACACAGACGCATCTAACCGTACTCATACATATATACACGATTAAAAATATATAAAACCTTAATGCTTTAAAATCACAATGACAAACAGTTCCGGGTCCAAGAATCATCCCGGTTGTACTTTTGGTCTGGGCTAGGCTTCCGGGATAGATATACCCGGTCAGAGTCTGGCATCAGCCTCGTGCTTTAGGATGGCTTTTCCATCCAGCGGACAGCTGCCCATCAGCTCGGTAATAGCAGTGAGAAGGGGCTGTAGGTCTCACCACACCCATTCCCCAGCAAGCTAGCTTAGCCGGTTTAACCACCGTCACAAATGAGGAAGTCGACAAGAAGCCCAGAGTCCTTCTGCAGCCCGGTTTATACCATCATACCCGCTGTATTCAGTGCCCAAGCAAGATGTGAGTCTAGCCCATGCTCTCAAAATAGGGAAGCAAATCACGTCTCCTTCTGGGAAGAGTGCAAGGCGGCGCTGCACAGCCTGATGTTACCATTGAGTGAACTCAGGTTTTTCCATCTGCAGCCTGTCCAAATCCCTGCAGATTTCCAAGTGTGTGCCATTGTGCTCTCTGTTCAGAAAGCTCTGGATATGAGCATCCGCGCTGTCAAAATAGAAATTAGGATGCCATTCTTTGATTGACAAGAATTCTTTTCATTTTTAACAGAAGATTTGATTGTGGAGTTCCTTAAAACAGAGAGTTCTTTATTCAGCGTGTAATTTGCTTTAGACAAATCCGACATAAAAAACGTTCTGGGCCCTCGTATCACATGGAACGTGGAACGCCACGTGTCCTTTATCCCGCTGTGGACTTCTGTGTATTCAAAGGATACTCTTGGCTTGGCTTTCACACCACATTTGTGCATAGAAAGGGGTCAAATCTGCAGCAGTGCCTTTATTGTTCTTTTTAGGGAGTTAATCCATAGGAACTTGGCGCCTGTCATGATTTGAGTCCCACTGACAACCACTCTGTGTTAACGCCCAGCTTTTAACTCTTCTTGGTGTGACCCATGTCGTGGGTACCTCTTGTGTTTGCCTGTCCAGTGCATAGTTCTACCTGTTACCAAGCAGCTTCTCTGGGTCTTCATTTCGTTTGCTATGAAGCGGCCGGTGGTTTCTACACTGCCAGTTGTGTAGTGGGATATTCACCGTGTCTGCTTCTGTGGCACTGACCACACCCATTGAGGGGTGGAGCCAGGGGCGGAAGTGACCGATGGAGTTTAGTCTCGGGAGCAGGCGGAGAAAGGCCCTTTCTGGTGGATACGGAGAGAGGAGCATCCAGTTTTAACTGCTGTGTTCATCTGTCTGTGTTGTGAGTTGTTTCTCCCTTAATAAACATCTATTCGACCTATTTGTTTATCCTGACCCTTATTGAACCGCAATATCTGGTGTCAGAAGCGGGATCAGGATTTTCACCGCACCTGGGTTTTACCCAGGTGCCGCAGCAACCCTTCCCCCACCTTCCTTGAACGGGCAGGATATACCCTGCCCTAGAACTCCTTTTATCTCCATCTTGGCCCTGAGACTACTGCTCATCTTCTGCCCATTCCCTCAGATTGCATTCGCACAGAGCCCTGCGGCATTCGCCCTGCCTTTTGTGTTGCTGCACTAGGCCCGGACTCCGCCTGCTCTGTTTGTGTGCTTGCAGGCTCCGGCGGCTGCGGCAGCTGCGGCCTGTGGACTGGCGGAAAATATACACACTGCAGTTGCTTGCGGCTCCTGTTTTCCCTGTGGTCTCAACAATTGTACAAGGCTCGTTTCACTCCTTCGTTTAACAAAATTTTGCTTGCCTTAGTTTGTTAAAAGCTATTCTACAGGGACCGGGATCAGAAGGATCGTTTCCTGCCGGAGGCTATTTGGCGGACACTCTTTGGTGGTACAATTCCGGATAGAACTGGAATTGGAAGGCTCCTCTGCTGCGGACGCTTTTTACTGCTACACCTCCGAGTGTAACTACAGCAAGTTGAGATCTACAGCTAAAAGCATCAAAGCTCCAGGACAGCGGAATTACATCTAAGGTAATTGTAACATCTTTTGCAACTTAAGCTGATATAATATCTGAGATCAATTGTTCCATAGCTATGGCAGATAATTTTACAATGCAGTACTTTAGGAATTTTTTTACTTCATATATAGAAGGAATCTTAGCAGAAGAAAATTATGACTGGATCAATATATACACCTTTTTCGTAATAGTAATGGGTTTTATCATTAATATGATATTCTTAAAGAAATGGTTTGAGATTAAGGAACTTGTACAAATCATAGGAGACTTGGTAACAAAGATTCAAAACATTGAAAATGACAGAATGCAAAACATGGAATGTTTAGGAAAAAAGTTTCAGGATATTGAGATGGCAACAGAGAGCTGACAGGTAGAAAACAGAACATGGAACATAAAAATGATCAAATAGAAAACAAAATTTGTTCCATGTCTGATGTTGCCTCAACAACCAAAACAGAAACAATGCAATGCATTAACACGCTAACAGAAACAGCTCATTCCTGGTTGGATGAAGCTACTAATAAGGTTAAAAAACTGGAATATCAGATGGTAAGAATAGCAGATAGAATCTCTTCCATGTCTGAAGATAATGGCAAGCTAGCAGATAGAACATTGTTTTTAGAAGGCAGTTTACATGCCATTCAGATAATATCTAAGGATGAGAATATCAAAAACATGGAATCATTTGTACTTGAAGAAAGTAAGAAACTGACAGATGCAATGAAGGCTCTAGAAAGGGATATGCTTCAGGAAGTTCAGACACTCAAAGAAGCAATAATTAATAGACTTCAGGCTTTAGAAGACCTTCAATCTGATACATCAGAAGAAGAGCTCCAGGTAATAGGGCATGAAAAAAACTTAAAATTTTCCACACCATTTAGGGTCAGAGGAGCTTTCCCTGTATCTGTTAATGGAAAATCAGCAATGAAAAAACACCCAAAAGGTGTTGTTGCTTATCAATGGGAACCAATATGTATGAAAGATTTAAAAAGTATAAAGGAAGCAGTAGTCTCTTATGGCATGCACTCACCATATGTGAAGCAATTAATAGAATCATGGGCAAGGAATAACAAGGTAACCCCTAAGGATTGGGAACAATTAATTTCAGCTGTCCTTGAAAACTCTTCTCAATTAGAATGGAGGGCTTTATGGAGAGAAGAAGCAAAGGCTCTTGAACTTCAGGGCTTAAAGAAAGGTTATGAAGCTCCCAAAGATAAAATTCTTGGTGAGGGTATTTATGCTGACCCAGAAACCCAAGCTGCCTATGATGAACATATCTTGTCTCTATGCAGTACGGCAGCTCTGAATGCTTGGGATAAGGTTCATGAACTAGGGGAGAGGATAGAATCTTATACCAAAATAAGGCAAGGACCAAGAGAACGCTTCAGTGTGTTTCTAGAAAGGCTGTCTAGAGCAGTACAATTACAGGTAGCTGACATAGAATCTAGGCAAATACTCATAGAATCATTAGCCTATGAGAATGCAAATCCTCAATGCAAACAAGTGCTTTGGCCATTAAAAATTCAGTCAGCACCTTTGGATGAATGGATTCGATATACAGCCAACATTGACTATAATAGCAATAACACTGAAGCATGGGTAGGAGAAGCTATATCTAAAGGTTTGAGCAGTAATCAAGAGAACAGAAGTTGTAACTATGGTGACATAAAAGCTTGGATAGGAGAAGCCGTCTCCTAAAGTTTAAAGAGATATCAACATGTCAGATGTTATAACTGTGGTAAGATAGGACATCTAAAAAGAAATTGTAGGCAAAGCATCTCTAGAAATAATACTCCCAAGAATGAATGGAACAGAAGGCCTAAGCCTTCTGGGTTATGTAGAAGGTGTGGCAAAGGCAGACACTGGACAAATGAGTGTAGATCAACTAGAGACAAGCAAGGAAACCCTTTACCACCGGGAAACTCCTTGGGGGGCCTCTCGAAGGCCCCCATGTCAAAGGTGGTCCGAACATTCCCAGTCACAGTGGAGGACAACCTCCCACAGGACAATTAGAAAATCCTTGGCCTATTGTAAAAACTCATACCGCTCTGGCTGACAAACTAGTGAAAGAAGTTGAATCAGACATGACAGAAGAAAATAAAAAACGTATATTTTGGCAAACCTCTATAAACAGTCAAAGGCCTAGATTGATAGTTAAAATGAATAACAGACTGTTTGAAGGCCTCCTGGACACAGGGGCGGACATAACTATCATAACTAATAAATCCTGGCCTCGAAATTGGCCCCTGAAAGAGGTTAATGTTCAATTCTTAGGGATTGGAACCCTGTCTCAGATAAAACAAAGCATGAGATGGATTGAATGTGTAGGACCAGAAGGACAGCGAGGAAGGTTAAGACCATATGTGGCTGATGTATTGATAAATTTATGGGGTTGTGATCTATTACAGCAATGGAATACACAGATTAACATTCCTCCAGTATTAGATAGGAACCATAAATGACCTCATGATTGTGGAAAAAATGCTATAAAGTACTATACAAGACGGACACCAAATATCCAGGCTGTACAAAGACAGAATGCAAGTGCTGAACAAACAGATGAACCAAAAGCCTTACCCTTAAAATGGTTAACAGAGGAACCTGTCTGGGTAGGGCAGTGGCCTATGACTTCTGAGAAGTTAGAAGCTTTAGAAAACCTGGTTCAGGAACAGCTAAATGCTGGGCATATCGAGGAATCAACCAGCCCTTGGAATTCTCCTGTATTTGTTATCAAAAAGAAATCTGGTAAATGGAGAATGCTTACAGACCTGAGAGCCATTAATAAAGTTATCCAGCCAATGGGCTCTTTACAGCCTGGAATGCCGTTGCCTTCTTTGATACCTAAAGAATGGCCTATTATAGTTATTGATTTAAAGGATTGCTTCTTCACTATACCTTTACAAGAACAAGACAAAGAGAAATTTGCCTTCACGGTACCTAATTACAATAATTCTCAACCAGTGAAGAGATATCAATGGAAGGTTTTGCCACAGGGAATGCTAAATAGCCCAACCCTGTGCCAATATTTTGTACAAAAACCACTGGAAATAATTCGTAAACAGTTTCCACAATCCATAATCTATCATTACATGGATGATATATTGTTAGCTGACTCTAAAGCAGACATATTAGAAAAAATGTTTGAGAAACTGAAGGAAGTTTTACCTCGCTGGGGATTACAAATTGCACCTGAAAAAATACAAAAAGGAGAGTCAATCAATTACTTAGGATATTAAATAGGTCTACAGAAAATTAGACCACAAAAAGTACAGATCAGGAGAGATCGCTACCAGACTCTTAATGATCTTCAAAAATTACTAGGAGAGATTTCTCAACTGCAAACTATTATTGGAGTTGAAGGGCATGATTTGAAAAACTTGAAAATGGCCCTAAAAGGGGACAAGGATTTGAATAGTCCCCGAATACTATCAGCTGAAGCAGAAAAGGAATTAAAATGGGTAGAAAAGAGGATATTAGAAGCACATGTGGACCGTGTGGATCCAAATCTAGACTGTATTCTGGTTATATTACCATCTAGAGAATATCCTTCAGGGATTTTGATGCAGAGAGAAGACATCATATTAGAATGGATATTCTTACCACATAAACAGAATAAAAAACTAAAAACATATATAGAAAAGATCTCTGACTTGATTTTAAAAGGTAAATTAAGACTTCGTCAATTAACAGGAAGAGGTCCAGCAGAAATTATTGTACCTTTAACTAATGAGGAAATTTCCTCCTTATGGAAAGATAATGAATATTGGCAGAGAGCATGCAGTAATTTTTTGGGAATAATTAGCAACAATTATCCCAAAACTGAAAGATTCAAATTCATAAAGAAGACGATTTGGATCCTTCTACGCATTGTAAGACAAACACCTATCTCTGGAGTTCCTACATTCTACACTGATGCAAACAAATCTGGTAAAGCAGGATATAAATCAGGAGAAATAAGCAAAGTAGTTCAAAGCCCTTACAATTCTGTACAAAAGGCAGAATTGTATGCCATTCTCATGGTACTTATGGATTTTACAGAACCCCTCAATATAGTTACTGGCTCTCAATATGCAGAGAGAGTAGTCTTACACATCGAGACTGCAGAATTTATTCCTGATGATACAGAATTAACTTCATTGTTTATACAGTTACAAGATACTATCAGAAAGAGGATTCATCCTATATATATAACACACAGCAGATCCCATACGGGTCTGCCAGGTCCTCTAGCACAAGGCAATGATGAAATTGATTGGTTATTGATAGGAAGTGTGCTAGAAGCCTCAGAGTTTCATAAGAAACACCATGTGAACAGCAAAGGATTGAAAAAGGATTTTTCTATCACTTGGCAACAAGCCAAGGAAATAGTAAGGAAATGTCCTACTTGCTCATTCTATAACCAAACTCCTTTACCACCAGGCAGTAACCCTAAAGGTATAAATAGAAATGAAATATGGCAAATGGATGTGTTTCATTTTGCAGAATTTGGAAAATTAAAATACGTACATCACACCATAGATACATTTTCAGGATTTCAATGGGCTACTGCTCTGAGCTCTGAAAAGGCTGATTCTGTTATCACACACCTTTTAGAGGTAATGGCCATTATGGGCATACCTGCACAAATAAAAACTGACAACGCTCCGGCATATATTTCCAGCAAATTGAAACAGTTTTTTGAGTATTATAACTTAAAACACATAACTGGTATACCACACAGTCCTACAGGACAAGCAGTAGTTGAGAGATCTAATCGTACTTTAAAGGAAATGCTCCATAAACAGGCAGGAGGAACCAAGACACCCAAACACAGATTACATAATGCTTTATTAACATTAAACTTTCTTAATGCTGATGAAAAAGGAAAAACAGCTGCAGAAAGACACTGGACAATAGCAAAAACTTCTGAACTAAATCAGCCGGTGTACTTCAAGGATGTATTGACCTCAGAATGGAAACCAGGATATGTGTTATGTTGGGGTAGGGGTTTTGCATATGTATCTACAGGAGAAGAAAAGCTATGGATACCATCTAAGTTAATCAAGATCTGGGTTGAACAAGAGTAACATCTTAATGAAGAGAAATGACAAGTCATCCAACAAATTAGGTCCCATGAGAGATGTGGAGACTTCTCAAAGGTAGGGGAAGTGTTCTGTTCTTGTCCTTACAGGAAAACAGAGAACACCTATCTTCAAACAACCAAAGGACACTAAACATGTAGGTACCTACAGAAGAGAAGACAGCTCTCCAGAAAGAATCACTTAATGAAGAGGAATATGATTTATGGTAAAAATATTTAAGTCTAGTAAACTGTTTCTATACTGAAATCTAGTTTTCTTTACTATCTAATATTTCTGTAGTCCCGATTCATGTAAACCAGTGCTGGCTTTGGAGTTGGATTTGGCTTTCCTTCTCTAAATTCAAGCATGTTGTTAAGATTAAATTCACAGTTTCTGCCTTATATCAAGAAGCCAATTGGTGTAAGGCAGAAGAAAACAAAATCGAAGGACTCATTCACTTATTCGCAATTTTCTGTCTGAAATCCTAATTTTCTCATTTACATTTTAATGCTTACTGTTGCCTTGCCCTAATGCATACCGTAAAATTAAAAATTTTACCTTGATATTGATATTTAAATTTTCCACAAGGACTATAACAGTTCTCAACAGCAATCTTTGAACACTCTGGAAGGGAGATGGGGCCCCAATTGGACATTTCCACTTGACTCAACCTGATGCATCTGGACTACAAACTGCACCCTAAACCGGTTTGAGACTGCTTTTCTCGAGACAACTCATGACTAGCTAGCTGTATTGGTGCACCTTCTTATTACAACCTGGCCAAATTTCAATTAGAATTCCAGTCAAGCATTTTCTGCTATACAATGACTACCTACATATGTTACAGCCAGTTCTGTTTAGAAATTTGGTTGCTAAAAATTTTTTTTCCAACAGGATCCCATGGAGAAATCATCGTCCCATTTCAGCAGGAAGTAATCTTAAGATAACAACGCCCCCTTTCCCCACTCTTGGAATTTAGGAATAATATTCATCTTCATAGGGTTGGTTTTAGTTACTTGGGGTTGGGTTTGGAAGGTGATACTTAGACTTGGTTATCTCTTTTAGACAGGAATAGGGTATGGTTGGGAAAGGTATGATTCAGAATGGATGTAGGTAGATTAGCCTATTTTCTTGTGAATTATTCAGTAAGAATGAGACATTAGTATTACAGCTTACATTGTTATATATTATTATTTGTGGTAACCTATGTAAAATTAAGTTTATTCCCTTCCTGGAAGAATTGTATCTTATATTTGTTGTATTGTGTGAAATCTTTCCATTTATGATGTTTTATGTACATTATACTTGCCATATTCTATGTATGTATACTATTGCTTGTGTTCAAGACATTTTGTATTTGTTACAATTTGGGATATTTGTCTTGCTGCCCTTTAGAGCTCTACCTCTTGCTTAGACATTTTTACTCTACCTCTACTTTAGGAATTTACATGTGAGATATATATATATATATATATATATATATATATATATATATATATGTACATAGTTATATTGTTTAGGTATTTATCCTTGCTTTACTCAAGGAAGTTTTATTCAGGCTTGTTAGCCAAGTTCCTGAGTATTACAGATTATCCTCACCCATGTTTCCTTTGCCTATGAGATTAGTCAGACATAGATGCTTAATCTTCAATCACTTCATAGACCTGCAGAACATGGCATTTAAATGTTTTATATATTAGTACTCTGTTGACATGAGACACTGTTGCTCCTGACAGCACCGCACACTTTCCTGAAAGTATGTTGGACACTGTTGTTGCTCCTTCTGGAGTTCATCCTCGCTTTGGCTAATGGCCTCTTGGGCAAGGAACTGCCTCAGCCTTGACCACTGATTTGGACATGCGGTCCTATATGCTTGCAGGAGACAAACTTAGAAGACTGCTGAACCTTGCCAAGTCAGGGTAAAACAGCCTTTCTACCTCCCTGCTTTTGTTGTGGTCTGTCAAATATTCCTGGCCTTAGTCATATCTGGCTGTACCAACATTGCTGTGAGACCTTGGGTGACTGTCCAGGTAGCTTGCTGTTTCTGTCCTCACTGTGCCTTTTGGAAGTTGCCCATCTGCACTTCCCATCTACCCTAGTATTGTAATTTTCCTTCTCAGGTCTTGGTGAGGTTGTAGATTAAACTATCTTAGTATTATTCTCTCTTCCTAGTTAGATATTAAGTACTAGACTTAAGCTTTTCAGCTTAGGACAACTCTATTGTAAACTCCCTTATGCCTTCACCCTAGGACTAGGTATGTTTGTGGTTTTGGTCTCGATTTTCCTTTTCTTAGAGCACACTTGTTATTCACTGTTTTGTATATAGTTTTGTATCAAGCTTAAATCTTTTCTTTAGACTAAAAGGGGAATTGTAGTGGGATATTCACCGTGTCTGCTTCTGTGGCACTGACCACACCCATTGAGGGGTGGAGCCAGGGGTGGAAGTGACCTATGGAGTTTAGTCTCGGGAGGAGGCGGAGAAAGGCCTTTTCTGGCAGGACACGGAGAGAGGAGCATCCAGTTTTAACTGCTGTGTTCATCTGTCTGTGTTGTGAGTTGTTTCTCCCTTAATAAACATCTATTCGACCTATTTGTTTATCCTGACCCTTATTGAACCGCAGTACAGTTGCACTGCATGGTAGGAATTGATAACAATGACAAAACGGGGGGCAGTTCAGCGTTAAGACCCCAACAACTGACTTGAGCACACGCCATTCTGCACGGCTCAATTCTCTATTCACCCTACTTCTGTGCAAGAAGAGCCCCTCAGAATCTGAATACACTTCTGTAGATAGCAAGTAAAGGGAGGCTTTCTTAGGACTGGTAGCTGAGGATTGGGGACCCGCTTCTCTAATTTAAGACTTTCATCTCTAAAAGCAAGTATTCCTGGCATGGGTAGCACCTGCCTCTTAGTGTTTACGATAAGCAAGATAGAAGAAC
This sequence comes from Cricetiscus sungorus, assembly GCA_030556225.1. Classification (NCBI taxonomy): domain Eukaryota; kingdom Metazoa; phylum Chordata; class Mammalia; order Rodentia; family Cricetidae; genus Cricetiscus; species Cricetiscus sungorus. Next base: position 2,137,482 of record JANBXA010000369.1, on the reverse strand, counting down.
TTTTCCTCCCAGCGCACCCTAACTTTTGTGGGAAAAGGAAGATATCACAATGCAAGGGAACCTTTGAGAAACTAGGCAAGAACTCGGAAAGTGGACATAGAGCGATACAAAACAGAAAGAACGCTAAACATAGACTTGGGGGAAAGTTCTAGAATTCCATAGATGCTGAATCCTAAGGGAAATCTGGAAATACAAGAGAAGGGTTGTTGGAAAGATGTACACAAAAACATTGACAAAGCATTGATCCTTGGGTACCATGAATATATGTATTTTTTCTCCAATACCTACATTTCCCCTCCAATTATAAAATTGCATGCATTCTTTGTGTCAACACTTTTTTCAATAGTTGAGAAAGAGCCTATATTTCTTTTTTTTCTTAATTTTACTTAAATTAAGAACAATCTTTTTTTTCATACCCTCTTCCTCTCACACTCCCATTCCCCCCAATAATCCCCCATCCCACCCCTCCATCCACTCCTCAGGGAGGGTGAGGCCTCCCATGGGGGATCATCGAAGTCTGTCATCATTTGGGGCAGGATTTAGGTCCTCCCCCGTGTATCTAGAGAGCCTAAATTTCAAAGAACACTATTGATCAAAGCCAGACCGAGCCACTGATATTCTGCCGTATCTCAGGAGGTGTTTTCTATGGGGCGCCTTTATAACTCCAGGCAAACAGATCCCTTCCTAAAGCAGACACAGACTAGCTCGTGCATTTTAAAGCTACATGAGACTGAGTCTAATTTATTATAGATTTAATTAAGAGGCTATCAGCATCGATGCCTTTAGCAGGCTTCATTCAGTTGAACTGAGTTCAAGTACACAACCATTATTTATTCAGCACTGGGGTGTGGGAGGTATCAAGATGTGTAAGGCTTCACTTGATCCCTGTCCTTAAGAGACTCAAAGCCATGTAAAGGAGGCAGCAAGATGCAATATGGCAGCAAGAGCCAGCCCACTCTGCCGCCCCAGTCCAGTGGCCCTAATCGCAGAGGCAGGAGGATGTCTAGGCAGCTCTTCAGAGGTAAGGCCGTTTACCTCTCCTGCTGCTCATCAGCCATCATCACCAGCATAGACACGGACAAGTTCTAGTTTTTATCTTATGTCCTGCACGTTTAGATCTTGTCCCCTGCCTTGCCTATCTTGTGGAGGGAGAGCTCACTCTTCAGCAAGCTAGGGTGTTCTGTAACACTCCATGTTGTTGAAATCTGCAGTGCACCCTCTACCGTGCTTCTGCCTCACAGCATGCTTACTCCCCAGCAAATGGCAACTGACATTCCATCCAGCTTTACGGGACCCATCCCTGAGTGTCCTAATCGGTGTCTCCCTTCCCTTCTCATCCTTCTACCTGCAGAACAGAGGTCCAGAGCCTGGAAGTGGTGAGGAAGAAATGCATTCAGGTCAGGAAAGACGCCGTAAAAGGGTTCTTGGGAGATTCTCTAGAGCCTGGACTGGGGAGGAAGGTTGAGACGTCAAAAAGGCAGAGCAGGGATCTGGAAGGGAGCATCCAGAGATGGACAAAGGAAAAGTAGATCTGCATTCAGCTCTGGGACTGATGAGCTGGGGGCTGTATGGCCAGCAGTCTTTCAGCCTGTACTCGGTGCTTAGTGGAGATGATGGATGGAATGCCTCTGCAGTTTGGGGTGTTGGATGGGAGGGAACCCAGATGAGCTGTTTTGATGCTGTTGTTTTTGTTTGTTAGTTTGTCTCAAGCCAGAGGCCTCTGGAAAGAGGAACCTCGGTTGAGAAAAGGCCTCCATTAGATTGGTGGTAGGCAAGCTTTTTTGTTGTTATTTAGTACTGGACATAAGAGGTCACAGCCCACTGCAGGTGATGCCTGCCATCCATGGACATGTGGTTCTGGGTTGTATATAAAAAAAAAAGCAAGCTGTGCAAGCCATGAAAAGTGAGCCAGTAGACAGCACTGCCCTAGTCTCTGCATCCGGAATTCTGTCCTGCTTGAACTCCTACCTTGGTTTCCCTCAGTGACCAAATGGTCAGGTCATGTAAATGGTGTAAACTGAAGTTGCTTTTTGTCATGATGTTTCTCATTTCAATAGGAAGCAAACCAGGACACCAGCTTTCACATACTGCCTTTGTTCTCAAATTTCCCTACAAAGCAGCTGACCTCAGCACGCCCAGGAGGTGAGGTCCAGGAGGGCTTCAGCTGGAGGAGGCCTCCCAGGAAGGTGTTCCAGCAATAAAAGCTCTTCCCACGTCTTCCACTCTGCAGATAAACACTACGTCTAGGCAGATCTACAGGAATGCACAGCTAAACCTCCAGACATCAGAATGAAGCTTCACTTAAGTCATTCCATGCAGCGTAAGCTCATGAACCCAAGAACGTACATCTACCAAAAGAAGCATGCAAAAAAGGAGAACTTATTTTCTCAGGAGGTAGACACAGCATCTACCCTCTGGCCAACCTCTATCATAGTGATGTTAGTCAATAGATCAATCAGCTAAAAACAAGGCAGACAGGTGAGTTGGTCTTGGGGAAGAAACACATTAGAAACATAATCCCCCTAGAGTCCATCTGAAAATTGCCTTTGCTGATCCAGGATAGAGAAAAAAAACAAAAACAAACAAACAAACAAACAAAAAAAAAAAACCCAAAAAAAACAAAGTGCATTTGATGAACTCAGCTGAATAAAACCCTTGGAAATTATTTGAATTTAAAAGATTTCTGAGCAGAGTTTAAAAGCATTCAACTGCTTTGGGGGCTTAGGATTTTTTCTTTCTTTCTTCCTTTCTTCCTTCCTTTCTTTCTTTCTTTCTTTCTTTCCCTCTTTCTTTTTTTTTTTTTCTTTTCATTAGGGGAAAGCACAAAAGCACATATGTGCACACACACACACACACACACACACACACACACACAGGCATGTGCAGGTAGTGAATGAATGGTGTCTTTATAAGGGAGTGACACCCATCTAGGGAACAATGGTTTACTGTTCATTTCCTATATGGAGAGAGAAAGAGAGAGGTGTGAAGGCACAAACAAACTTTGGAAATGAGAGAAAAGATGATATTTTTGCCAGGAGATCTGAGTTCCTTGTGTTTTGTTTTTTGGGGTTTGTTTGTTGTTTGTTTGTTTTTGTTTTGAGTTCAAGGGTTGAATCTTTGGGTAAGAGTCAAAGGTGCATTTTTTTTATGTTTTTATGGTTACATCTTATACAAAGGCATCAAACACAGACTTGAGGGACTCAGAACATGCAGCAATTCTTCCCTTTTATTTCATTGATTGATTGATTGATTTTCTGCTGTGTGGTATCTTCTCTTGAAATAGGCCATGGGAGTTGAAGCTGGGGGCAGGGGTCACATGCTTGCCTGTGCTCTCCTGCATGTTCAGTCACAGCTCCTGGCCAGTGTGTGACACAGACACACACCCACTGGTCCTTCCTGGGAACCACAAGTGGTGAAGATGCTGGCCATCCAATCCACCAGCCTTGGTGATGGCTGCTGTGGCTGAGCAGGAAGCTTGGGGCCAGGCAAATGGGTGGCGCATGGAGCATCTGAGACAGCCTGATGCCTTGGGGAGCAAGGATGACCACAGAGTAATTAGAGAGAGTTGTTCTTCTGGTCGTGGCACCTTAGGCAAGGTGGAAGACTTCAGCACTTGTCTTGGAAGGCTGGCTGAGTTTCAGGTACAGTGTCCCGTCGGAACACTTACACAAAGGATGTGATCCAAGAGCGTGGAGACCTGACATCATTTTTAAGACCCTGTCCGATGTCCTCTTGTGCTATCATGGGGCACCATCAGTTTCTCTGTGTCTATCGCTCCAACAGGCTAGGAAAAGAACAGGCTTCTCCTTCGCGCACCTCACCGCTAGGCTTCAGGCGAATATTTACTAAATGCTGTGGCTTGGGTGTGCTCAGTGCTTATGCTGAGGCTCAGTCGCTAAAGCCGTGGTATTGAGAGGTGGTGGGTAGTTAGCTATGGGGGCTTCACACTCATGGAACTGTTAGAAGAGTGGGCTAATTACATTGCAACCAGATTAACACGGAGTTAGTTCGGCTTCTTATGTTGGATGCTTTGCTTCCCTACTAACCATGTGATCTCTCCGACACACTTGATTTTCAAATCTTTCCATCAGAAGCCAAGTGCTGTGTAATTACCATTGGACCTCCAGAACGGTGAGCTGCATGGACCCTTATTCCCTTAAAAATTACCCAGCCTCAGACACTGAGTCAGAGTGACGGGAAATGATAATGGAAGTCGCTATATACTAGGTATGACATACAAAGAAATTAAATGGAGCAGAGCACACCGATCCTGGTTTTAGGGGCTCAGAAACTGTCATATCACCAGGAGGGCTCCCATGGAGGGGGCCCTCAACATCTGCTCACTGAGTGGGCCTTACTCCCATGAGAAAGGTGGCTCCAGGGCCACCTTTCTAAGGAGCCTCCTCTGAGCATCCGGTATCTCAAGTACTACCATAAAGCAGACTGATAGAAAACCTGGAAAGAGAGCCCTGAGTGCCCATGGCCCCTGGATGATGCTAGCTAGCTAGGGGCTGAGCTCCCATGAGCAGGGGTCTGGAGAGCTCCCAAGCAAGGCTCTCTCTTCTGAAGACCGGAGTGTTCTTCCTTCTTCCCATCTGGTGGAAGGGACACTGGTTCCTTGTAAGAGGTTAATAGAGGGGTCTGGTGCTAAATCACCTCAAATCCTCTGTCCAGGCTGCGAGCAGAGGGTGTTTTTCTTTCTCATATCTGTCATCCTTGATTGTGGTGCCTGGGATTTTTAAGCGAGCCTTCCATGCTGATGGAAATGAAGCTTAGCTGGCCATGGGATGTTGTCCTTTCTTCCCGCAGCGCAGCACCTAGCACACAGAGCTTCTCGTAGTCACCCGGGACTGGGCTTTCTCCAATTGTGCCTCTAAACACAACCTTTGCACCACACCACAGCTTCTCTCTCTCTCTCTCTCTCTCTCCCTCTCCCTCCCTCTCTCTCTCTCTCTCTCTCTCTCTCTTTCTCTGTCTCTCTCTGTCTCTGTCTCTCTCTGTCTCTGTCTCTGCCTCTCTCTCTCTCTCTCTCATTCCGAAAATTCCTCCCTAATGAGTTACCCAAGTCCTTGCAGATGTCCATGCCATCCCTGCTATCCACGTCTGGCACCTCTGAGTCAGCCTTGATTTAATTACACCCCTCCTCGCTGATAAAGTTCCAGATCTCCACTGTCGGAGACGATGTTTACATCTCTCAGCTCTTTTCCAGGCTACTGGAGATAAGCAAAGGAGAAAGTAAAAATAGGGCACAAGGGCCAAGAGATGCCTGAACAAACTTGAACGGGTTGTTGTTAAATCTCACTGGGCCAAGAGTTGCCCGAGCCAGCCTGCAGCCTGGCCACAAGGAAACATGTCAGCAGGAATTCTCCACAGCTGCTTGCTTCTGGTGGCTTGGGTGCAGGTGTTTCCACCCGCATTTCCTCTCTTGTCTGGGACTTCTAGCAAGCCCACAGAAAGGTGGTGGAACGCCCCAGAATCCATTCACTGTGGCTTCAGGAGAAGAAGCCCTTTGTACCAATCAAGACCTATTCTGGGCAGCAAAGGGTGTGTTAGTCCTTTGTCCATTGTTCTTGACCAAGACAGCAAGGTCAAAGAATTGAGCAGCATCACTTCCAGCTGTTTGCTTCAGAAAGTATTTTCACAGAGGGCCAGGGCAGATGGGCTGATGGGGACTTCTGGAAAGGTGAAGGATGGACTCCAGGTCCTGCCAATGGGAGCCCGTTCTCTCTCGTAGCAGGACCCTCATTAGGGCCTTCCTACTGTGGCCATGGCTGTACCCTGGTCCTCTGTAGAGTGAACGGCTTTGGCCCGTTTCTCTACAGCCTCTCCCAGACATAATTGAAATCCTCTGAAAGACTGAGAAGACAGCAGGACAAGGGTTTGCATCTGGGATGGCTTCTACAGCCCCATGTTTTAGGGGTTTGGGCCTTAGTTGGTGAGACTATTTCTGAAGGTTAAAGAACCTTCCTGATGTGGGTTCTAGCTGACAGATTGAGTCCGCTGAGGGAAGGAAGGCCTTCGAAAACTTCACCCACGTCCAATTATGGCGTAGCTCCCTGATTTCTGATATGAGGGGATGGAAAGTACTATTGTTTCACGTTCCCACCAGAACAAATGGAGTGACCCCTGCAGCTCCCCGTGGTGATGGACTACACCCACTGAAAGTATGAGCCATGGTGGACCTTTGCCATTAAGTTGAAGCACAAACAAGAGATGTAACTAATACAGAGCCTGATCCAGATGGTGTGTCTGCCATCTTTTGTTTAAGTTTGCTACCTTGCCAACGTGTAGCGTCTACCTCTGTCATCAGGACGGGGCCGGGAGAAGGGATGAGTGGACCTGGCCGGTTTAATTCTTGCCAGGGCCATACTTCAATTTGGCGTGGCCATTTGAAAAGCCTCTGTTACCTTCCAAAGACCAGGGCAGGCTGAAAGTGAAAAGGGGATGAAGAAATGGTGGCTGTTTCTGCTGACTTTTGGCCTTTGCTGTTTCCGGAAGGGGCGTGTTTAACACTGCTGTAGATGTGCCAGACACTGGCCTGTGATTTGCATCGACTTATTCAGGTTTGAATTAATTTTGTGAACGTATTGCATGGAACTATTAAGGGAGACTCCCGCCTATGGTGTGACAGAAGTTATGCGTTCTTGCTGTTTCTAGGATGACAGTAAAATCACACTAACCCAGGCTTTGCTGTCTGTTAATATCACTGCCTATTTGTACATCGTGGCCTCTCCTGAGCCTTTGTTGCAGAACAATGGAGAGAGCCCTCAACTGGCGGGAACCATATCTAAATGCTTTTCATGCCTATCACCCTGGGCTGATGTCGTCTTAGCCAAGGCGCATTCTTACCATGATTTTTGTTTGTTTCCTACAATCCCCATACAAAAGATCCCACGCATCTCAGTGAGCTCTGCTCTGCAGTATTCCTGTCTGCAAACATATATCCGCACAACCTCAATGTTATATATGTCATCATAACAAACGGTTTTTTAAAAATATGATTGAATGTGCTGGTGCTGAGTGATGACTGATGGAGGAGGATTTCTGCTCTCATTTCGAAAATGGCCAGCTTTACCCCAGGGAGCCCTGCACAGCCTGAAATGTGTGAGGGAGAATAAGTCCTATTCCATTTTCTCCCCACCCCCTTTGATGGATGTTCCATGACATTATGATCCTTTGAACCAATGTCTGGGAGAAAAAAAATAAATAATAATAATAAAAAAACACTGAACGATAAATGAAATGTCAGTTAATTCTGTTATGCCATTTATTGACGTGCTGGCTGGACTCAATCTGTCCCCAGAGGACTCCGAGGACAGCACTTTGATGGGAAATATAGATCGTGAGGTACTAACAACCCAGCAAGAGTAATCACAGGGCCTGGGCTTGGCAGCAGAGTGTGTCAGTCTGAGTCAACAGAGCTGGATAGATTCTTCTGCTCTTCCTCCATTTCCTACTTGGCGATCTGAGAAGTTTGTGAAGGCTGGATTGAAGAACTTTCCATTGGTAGGGATCTAGGTTTATAACCTGTCTACCGCCCATTATTCCAGGTCAAAACCTAGCACACCAAAGAAGGTAAAATCTGAACCTAACATACACTTGAGGGGCTTTGCATAACCTAGCGACTGCAGTCACTATCCAAACAGTGTGAGTGAAGACACTGCCCCTTCCTTGATCACTGCTTAACATCCACTCCAGCTAGAAGAGGGCTAGCGAACACAAGAGTGAAGTTTCCTTGTTTCATCTTAGCACACTTTATGCGGATTTCGTATCGATAAGGAGTTTCACAGTCCCACCCTGTGATGAATAGGTGTGAGCAGCCCGAACAGTACTTAAGGTGAGGCAATGGCCTTGATTTTGAAAAAGGTGGCCAGCCCAGAAGGCAGTACAGGTTGGTACTGCAGGCAGCTCACGCGTGTCTTAGTGATCGCAGATCTTCTCTGAGTCAGATTAGATGAATGTCTTTATGTCTTCCTAAGTACACAACTCAAAATCCGAGGCTGAGAACTAGAAAGCACAGTCCCGATATTTCCACTCCAAAGTGAAGGCAGGGGTGGGGATGAAGGTGGCAGCAACCTCACCTGGGCTCTGGACAGAAGCCCAGAGTGACAGCTCTTGAGACAAACAGTAGTGACATCCCCAGGGTGCAGAAAGCACACTTACCATCTGGGCTCTGAGTGTGGTGGTCTCAACCTATCTCCATGTTTTATAGACAAACAGTCTAACAGAACACAAACCAGGCTCCTGGCGGAGCTGAAGCCACCCCAGCTCACGAACTAGGTCTTAGAGACATGCATTTGAGTAGAAGGCATCAAGGGCCTCCTCCTGGAACCTAAAGTGACTGGCTTGCCCAGGTGAAATGTGAAACAGTGACCTCCAATGCTGCTGATGCAGGGTTCCTAAGGCTCCTTAACTTTCACATTTCAACACTCCTTCGTGGTCGGTGGATTCCTTCCCTCTCATTAAAGCTGGCCTAGCTTGCCCAGTGGCTGTGTCTCCTGACGGTTGATAGAACACGTGGATGTCCTGAAAAGGAAGCTATTAAGTGACAGGGAACAGGAATGCAGCCTTGTGTGCAGCAGGGCACGTGGCAATGCAGCTCCTTGTGTGTTCTTAGGGGCTTCGCTACTGCCCCTCTTCTGCCCCGGGGATCACCCTTCCCCCACAGCCTCACAGGTGGGCCCATTTGTCACCTGTCTGCCCCTGCTGCTCCCTTTGGTCACTCTGATTCTCTTCCACCCCATTCCCCTTCCCACTGTCACTAACCCCCTCCCCCCCTCCCGAGAGTGAGCTGGCTTTTTCTTTATCTTAGCAATTAGGTGGAATTTTTCAGGTTAACAATCTGTTGTGTACTTTCTATCCTTTGGCACGTGATGAGAACAGGCATCTGCTCTCCTGGTGCTACACCAAAATCAGTCTGCACTCTGGGAGACAAGCCTGCAGTCAACACTGCTAGAGATCTATCTATCTATCTATCTATCTATCTATCTATCTATCTATCTATCACCTATCTATCTATCTATCTACCTATCTATCTATCTATCCATCTATCATCTATCTATCTATCTATCATCTCTCTATTTATGTATTTATCTATCTGTCCATTATCTATCTATCTATCTATCTATCTATCTATCTATCTATCATCTATCTATCTATCTATCTATCACCTATCTATCTATCTACCTATCTATCTATCCATCTATCATCTATCTATCTATCTATCATCTCTCTATTTATGTATTTATCTATCTGTCCATTATCTATCTATCTATCTATCTATCTATCTATCTATCATCTATCTATTTATCTATCTATCTATCATCTATCTATTTATGTATTTATCTATCTGTCCATTATCTATCTATCTATCTATCTATCTATCTATCTATCCATCTATCATCTATCTATCTATCTATCTATCTATCTATCTATCATCTCTCTATTTATGTATTTATCTATCTGTCCATTATCTATCTATCTATCTATCTATCACCTATCTATCTATCTATCTACCTATCTATCTATCTATCCATCTATCATCTATCTATCTATCTATCTATCTATCTATCTATCTATCTATCATGTCTCTATTTATGTATTTATCTATCTGTCCATTATCTATCTATCTATCTATCATCTATCTATCTATCATCTATCATCTTTCTATCTATCATCTATTTATCATCTATCTATCTATCCATCTATCTATCATCTATCTATCTATGTATCTATCTATCATCTTTCTATCTATCATCTATCTATAATCTTTCTATCTATCTGTCCATCATCTATCTATCTGTCCATCATCTATCTATCTATCTATCTATCTATCTATCTATCTATCTATCCATCTATCAATCTATCATCTATCTACCTATAATCTATCTATCATCTTTCTATCTATCTGTCTATCTATCTATCCATCCATCCATCCATCTATCTATCTATCTATCTAGCCCCTTGACTTGAGTGGCACTGTTCCCTGGGCTTGGATCCTGGACGAGTGGAGAAAGCTCACTGAGCATAGGCAACACATCGGTTGCTCTTTGCTTCCTGCATGTGGATTTGATGTGACCTGGGTGCTTCAGGCTCCAACTGTCTTGCTTTCCTGCTGTGGTGCACTGCTCCCTTAAACTTAAAAAGGATGGAAGTAAAAGCCCCCTTTCCCTTGAGTTGCTTTTGTTGGGATATTCTGTCACAGTAACTGAAAATGAGAGGAAGATATGCCAAATAACCATTTTCTGAGTGCATGAATATGAAATTCAGAATGGAGTCTGTTGTGCTCCTCGCTAGCATAACTATGAATAAGAAAGGATGCATATGGGTTTTAGCAGAATGGGTTACATGCACATTATCTTATTCAATCTTACCTTTAAATTAATATTTCAAAAAATAAGTGTTAGTGTTGACTGCACATGCACCTCCTCTGAAAGGGAACTCATTGCACGTGGACTTGACCTCCAGACTATTTCTGAGAGGAAAACACCAAGAAGCTTCTGGATAAAGTGGCCAGTGCTGTTTGAGCCCCCGAGGACCCAGGCTGCACCTGCTGCACTAGGAAGACAGCTTCCTCCAGGACTGCATTTGAGTCCCTGTGCCAGCTTCCCCTAATCCCATGAGCCCATTTATGGAGCTAGCTAGGAATGAAATGTCTTGATGCACTCCCCAAAGCGATAATGAAAATATGATTAACTTGTTCACACCTCCTCCTGTTACCTCTAGCCCTCCATAACAGGGACACCGTGGCTCGTGAATGGAGTGTAGCACGATAAATAAAAGACCCAGTGACTGATATTGGGGTTCAAACTTCAAGCTGAAAAACAGAGAAACAAAGCAGCCGGCCACTAATTATTACCTCTACCTCAGGCTAAAAGGGTTGGCCCAAAAGCTGGAGACGTAATGCTCCTATCTTTAGAGTGGCTGGAGAATGAATGCCTGATACTGAATTTTGCTCCTGTCTTACACCTCTCATGAGTCCAGGCATCAAAGGTGTGAGCTATAATTCTCTTTTAGACCGATGTAAATACTCTTGTGTAGATCTGGGTGGACCTGAACTCACAGAGATCCGTATACCTCTTAATCCTGAGTCCTAGGGTTACAGGTGTGCACCACCACCTCCTAGCTTTTGGCTTCTGGGATTAAAGGTGCGTGCCTGGCTTCTATAGCCTGTGGCTGACTTTGCTTTCTGAATCCTCAGGCAAGCTTTAATAAATCATAAACAATATATCACCACACTAGAGGATTGTGGTGCCAGACCTAGGACAATCATCATCCTCTCATCTACGACTAAGAAAAAGAAACCTGCAGAGGCACCGAGCAGTAATTCAGCATTCCCGCTGTCTTTTTTTTTTTTTTCCTGTTCAGAATCTAAAGTGCTCAGACTCCACCCCTCCATTCTACTCCCAAGCCCCACACATCCGTCCCAAACAGCTGCCACAGCTGACTCAGAAGGACAGGCCCACCACATGCACAGGAAGCCAGCCAGGGAGGCTTCTTCTCCAAAGACAAGCAGGGGAGGGGACAACAGGGAGAGCTCTGAGAAACTGTTTAACATTTCAAGTGCTATTATTATTTTTGGCACCATGTCGAGTCCATGTCTCCTTTTTTGGCTACTTTTCTAGTACTTTATGTATCTGGGAAGAAAAATTTTGCAACCAGTTTCAATAACATTGAGAGGAAAGTGCAGGAGGTATTTTAAATGCTATTTAAATGTTATCATGCATGCTCATAGATAAGTGTGTTAAAGTCAGTTTAAAAATGACCTGCAATATGACTTGTTTATACGTCATAGGCATATACACAAAAAAATGAAATCCAATAGCAATTACCAGTTGACCCCTAACTAACCACTCAATGCCAAAAAAAAAAAAAAAAAAAAAAAAAAGGATGGGTCCCTTCAGTCACAGGGCCTGAGTTTGTGTTATTTGAATAAGCAGTTTATTTTTTAAAATATCACATGTACACAAGACTAGGGGTGGGGATGTAGCTCAGTGGTAAAGAACTTGCTTAGCATGTGCCTGGACCCGTGTTCAATGCCTAGGACCAAAACTTGAATGTACAAAAGAAGGGTTGCCTGCCCATCACCTAGCTTCAACAGTTGCCAATCTACTGACCCAGAGCACTGATGGTGAGAGGGAGAGATGATGGTCCAAGACTTGTAGCCACTGAAAAGATAAATCAATTTTCTGACACATTAAAGGTTGGTCTCCCACAGGTTATCCACGCTGATATTTGGAGTGGTAAGCAAAGCAAGCAGTTTGTGGGTTTAACCTCAACATCTACTCTAAGGCAGTAGGAAAGATAAACATGAGGTCAAATGTCAACTATTCGTTATTTACCATGACCCAGTGGTGTTCCTGGATATTGTGATGGAAATAATTATATTAGAATGTTGGGGTTTTGTTTTTCTAGAAACAGGGTTTTCTATAATCCAGAGTACTCTCAAATTCACTCTGTAGCTGAGAATGTCCCTGAACTTCTGACCTTCCTGCTCCACCTTCCACTGGGATTATAGGCCTATTTCAACGACAGTTTTTGCAGTGCTGGGGGATCAAAGCCAGGCCTCAGTGCACTAAGCAAGCACTCTACCACCCTATCTAAGAGATACTTATGTATCAATGCTCACCGCAACAGTATTCCCTGTAGCCTAAAAGTGGATGCATGGCTGGACAGGATGTGTAACATACTATACATACAAGAGAATATTATTCATACTTAAAAATGGAACTATGGCTACATATACATTATGTATATATGTATGTATGTATAACATGACACATGTTCTAACATGTATGAACCTTGAAGATATTTCTAAGAGAAATACGTTAGGGAGAAAGGAACAAAAACTACATAAAACAAATTATATGAAACAGCTGCAGTAGTCAACGCAGAGGCAGAAAATGGACTATAGGTTAGATTACCGGAGAACTCTTATTAAGCAGATATAGTTTCATTTTGAGAATATGAGAAAGTTATGGAGGTGGATGATAAATAGCACCTTCATTGTGGTAAATGCCACTGAACTATATACCCAAAAGTAGTTAAAATGGTGCATTTAATGGCATGCGTCTCTTACTACATATTTTAAAAAGCAAAAGTAGGTTGTCTTTTCACCCACAAGCAAAGCTATGACAGTGTTTGGGGGAGCAGTGTAGGGACAGGAGCAGAATTAAGATGCTTCTGCCCTCACTCAGCCCACGCAGTAAAGTTAACTTCTTAAAACATGGTTACTCATTTTTACATTTTTGTGCATGTAGAGGTAGCCTTTAAGAGAAAGGCAAGATCCTAGGAGCTGGAGACTCTGAGAGTTTCTGTAGAGAGTGCTCTTACAAAGCAAGATGGGGGAATGGAAGGTGGGATTTGGGGCGTGCTACCATCTGCCCAGACCTTATCAAAGGGCTAGTGTCCTGGTGGAGACCTTGACATTTAGTTCCATGCTACACCTGCAAGTGTACTTATTGATAGGGACCTGGGTATGAGAGCTCTTAGTCACTGTTCTATTGCTGTGAAGACACGCCGTGACTACGGCAGCTCTTATACAGAGAGCATTTAATTGGAGGCCTGCTGTTGTTTCAGAGGGTTAATCCAAGATCATGATGGTGGGGAAGCAGACGGGTGCAACAGTGGAGAAGTTGGTGAAAGCTTGCACCCTGATCCTCAGGCAGCAGGCAGAGAGAGAGAGAGAGAGAGAGAGAGAGAGAGAGAGAGAGAGAGAGAGAGGGAGAGGGAGAGGGAGAGGGAGAGGGAGAGGGAGAGGGAGAGGGAGAGGGAGAGGGAGAGGGAGAGGGAGAGGGAGAGAGAGAGGGAGAGGGAGAGAGACGGAGACAGAGACAGAGACAGAGAGACAGAGAGACAGAGACAGAGAGAGAGAGAGACAGGTGTGGGTTTATGAAACCTGAAAGCCCACCGCAAATGACACATCTCCTTCAATAAGTCCACATCTATTCCAACAAGGTCACACTTCCTGATCCTTCCCAAACAGTTCCATTAACTGGGGTCCAAACTTTCAAATATTTGAGCTTATGGGAGCCATCTCACTCACCACAGGCTTTCCACGCCCCCCATGGAGTTGCTGCTCTATATATCCGCACGTGTACTGATGGGGACCTGGGCATGCAGGCCTGCCCACAGCAATGTCCGTTTGCAACCTAAAGAGATGTGAGTATACAAAGAATTCAGCAATTTGTCTTTCAGCTTCTACTGTCTTAAGCACGAAGCCCTCAGCATGCTTTAATGAGGTCCATGCCACTATACTTGCCAAGATAGCACAGGCATTTTCTTCGTACACGAAGAATTAGAATCAAGTTTATCTAATGACAAGTCTAACACTCTAATAATAGAAAGGGAGCTAGGCCTGATTATAAGACTTGCCGTTTAATAGCAAAGCGTACACCTGCACTCATGCTGGTGGCAGTGTTTCTATTAGAAGCAGCTCACCTGTGTGTTCGTTTTACAGAAGGCAGCTCTGCTCTCCATCCCATGTTATAGGTAGGAATGGTGGAGCTAAGAGTCAAGCTGTCCTGAGAGTGGTTATTGATCTTAGAACCGGTTCAGACTCAGGACCTCCCTCTTTAACAAGAGAGTTCTATGGGTCCCATTACAATGGATGGTCACACACGAGAATTTTCCGGATTTGTCACCAGGCTGTTTTTGTTGCCCTACGTTTTTGGTTGCTTTTGTTTTCAGGGCAGAAATGAAAATGAAGGGCCATACCATAGAGAGCACAGGGTCCTTGTGCTCACAGATTAAAAACTTGGGAAACCAGAATATTAAACACACAGGGTTGTCTCTTCAAAGGAAAAGGTGTTTAACCTGTTTTCTGCCCAGAAGACTGGGAATGGATGGTGGCTCATGCTATCTATTGGGCCAGGCTACACCTAATTCCCCCGGACTCTCGTGTTTATCACAGACGCTTCCTCCCTAGACCTTTATCTTGAGTGTCCTTTGTCAGTCAATAGAACCCATCCTTTATGGCAGATGTCACATGGTCTTGACAAAGGGAGCAGTGGTGGGTGACAGCTTGGTGACCTCTGCTCCATCTAGATAGCCAGGCAATATCTGGCTCCCCCAGACTGTGTTTATCTCAGGCATTCTCCCTAGACCCTCCTTATCTTGAACATTGTTTCTCAGCCAGTAGAACCCATATTTATGGAAGCGGTCATCTTTATGGAAGAGTTTCAGTGTAATCATGTCGTAAGCCTTGTTGTGTCCATGGGAGTGAACTATCACTGGGAAGCTTTCCCCAAAATTTTTCAGTGCTTAAATACGATTAAAATAACCTGCCTGGTTTGAACCAACACCAGCTACTGAGTCTTGTCGACCTGGACTTCTTTTCTTGCTTCACATGAATCAACACCCTGCTTGTAGATACCCCACATGTCACCAACACATCCAGCCACTACTCCTGTCCTGATTAGACTTCCTGTTTATTTTGTAAATGTTACAGGTTTTCACAGCACAACCATTGCAATACACTGGTCCTCAAAGAACCCCTGGAGTGGATAAAATATGGGCTTTGTGGCATTTATTTGCTTGGTTAAAATGGGGATCAGAGAGAACCTGACTGTCACAGGTCACACGCTGTGTGGGACGAGAGAATTCCTTCTCTCTCAGGCTCTTATCTCTGGACCTTTGTTAGGATTAGGACATGGGTCATGCTGAACACTGCACAAAGCCCAAATCCGCTGCATACTCATGTCTCACACAAACAAATCAACAGTTAGGTTTTGTTGTTGTTGTTTTTTTTTTTTTTTTTGTCTTTTGAAACTTTAGTCTCCAGTAACTTTCTCTGCAATTTTGGGGGAAGGCCATCAATCTTAAGTGAACTTTAGACTTAGTAAAGTTCAGGCATGCCAATTAAAATGCTTTTGCTGCTATATTCTCTCCTCTGCCAGCCAACATGTGAGTCAGCACCACCTAAAAGGAAAGATAAGCCCCTTGTAAGGTATTAATATCTGGTAGAGGCCAGTTGCACCTCCTTACAGCTCATTCTAACTGCCTCTTTATTTCCCGCTTCCCACACACATATGTCTGATGTGCATATTCTAACCTTCTCTTACTCATTCAACTAACAAAGATGTACTCAACACGTAAACCACTATCCTGGTCTCTTGCGATATGTTGGTGAACAAGAAAATGTTATCCATCCTAAAGAAGCTTAAACTAGCAGCCCTGGAGGTATTTTGCTATCCTGCTATCAGCATCATGAAACGTACTGGTTTCTAAGGTAAGGGATACAGTATTTTGATGAAGTGTTCATTTCCAAACACAGCCTCTCACTGTCTACTCTTATCTTTGCCTCTCTTTAGCCTGATACCTCTATCCAAATAGTCCATCTTCTATTTTGCTGTTTAATTATATGTTTTTAGAAGATACTGCAAGTGAGGGAAAATGTGCAGTATTTGCCCCACTGTCTTATTTCACTTCACATGCTGGTCTCCAGCCCCTTCCATTTCCCTGGAAATAACACTATTTAATTCCTCTTCAAAGCTTTGGTTGATACCAAGTCTCATAACCAATAGCTAACCCTGAACTCACTGTGTGACAGGAATTGTCCGTGGTCTTCCTGCTTCTCCCTCTTGAGTGCTGGGTTTATAGGGGCATGCCAACACACTTACTCAGCTTCATTTTTTTTTCTTTTGAATGGCTGACTAAAACTGCATTGTGCACATTGTGCACATGTGGCATATTTTCTTTATCTGTCCATCTGTTAATGGGAATCTAGGCCAGTTCCATATCTTGTCTCTCATGAACAGTGCTGCAGAAAGCAAGGGTGCATAAGTATCTCAGTGGTATGGTGATTTAGAATCCTTCAGGTACACAAGCAAGCGTGGGACATCTGGGTCACATGGTAATTCTATATTCAGTTTTGCCCAGAACTTCCACATTGGTTTCCATCATGGCCTCAATAGCCACATCCCTTACACAAGCAGTGTGTAAGCATTATTTTATTTTCCCTCTCCCTGCATCCTTTGCTATTGTTTGTTTTCCATTCTAACTGGGAAGGAATGTAATATTACCACAGCTTTAATATGCATACCTGGTAACTAGGGATGTTTGGCATCCCCCCACCCCCATATATTTATCAAAACAACACAGAGTCTTGGCGGACAATATGCAAAGGAAATAATCCCTATAAACTCAGCATATGTCTTGAAAGGTCCTAGTTTCACCCTCCCTCAGACAGGATAACTGAGAGCCTGACAAGATTCGCCACATGGTAATCCTGAAGCCGATGATCTTTCTGTGGTTGAGGCGAAGGGACGTACTTCTCTGAGGAAAGCTTCCTGTGGTGGTTTGAGTGAGAATGGCCCCATCCACTCGTAGGTTTGTGGAACTGTTTGGGAAGGAGGTTGTAGGTGGAAGTTTCCATTCTGCCTAGTCGTGCTGCCCTTCAGTCCCAAATAAACACACAGAGGCTTATATTAATTATAAACTGTTCAGCCAATGGCTCGGGCTTCTTATTGGCTAGCTCTCTCAATTATTAACCCATAACTATTAATCTAAGTATTTCCACATGGTCTTGGCTTACCAAAGAATGCCCAGGCATCATACCTTCCCAGTGGCTACATGGGGAATCTCTGGAGGCTCCTCTCTGCCTTCCTCTCCCCTCCAGTCTTGGCCTTGCTGGAGGAGGTGTGTCACTTTGATGTTTCAAAAGACTTGAGTCGTTCCCGGTGTGCTCTGTTTCCTGCTTGCACGTGAGACGTGAACTCCCAGCTGTTCCGCTGTCATGCCTTTGCTCTGCCCTCATAGACTCTAACCTTCTTCAACTATAAGTTGTTATGCCAAGTTCTTGAGATCCCAAAAAGACCACCAAGGAGCCGACTCACTGATGCAAACACATAAGGTTTAGTGTTAAGTTACAAGCCTCTGCAGGGTCCTTGTCCTGAAAACTGGCACACCAGCTGCAGGAAAAGGGTGCCTGGCCTCCATTGCAAGGCATTTTTCCAGGAAAAAACTGCAAGCAGGGTGGTGCGTGCCTTGGCTGTTCAGGATTGGGTAATAGTAGGCGACCTTTGGATTCATTGATGTGGGGGCTGGGGGGATTTCAAAATTGTAACTAACGGTTGCCCACAAGGACAGTTGTGGTGAGAAGATGTTATTTACCAAAATTACTCATTGTCTGACCACCCGGATGGGGTCACTTTGACCTGGGTGGGCACAGTTTGGGTTGCTTCTTGGAACTGTTTATGGTTCCTTGGCTGGAGCCGAATCAGCCTTGTGCCAGGCAGGGAATTTCTCTTCTTGTTTATGGTGTTTTATCACAGCAGTAGAAAAGTAAGTGACACACCTTCTTTCCCACTCTATATTATGCATTATAGTAACCATTCATTGCCTAGGAACTTCTGCTGCATACTTCATTTTTCTGAATAGAGATCAGAAATAAAAAAACAAAAACAAACAAACAAACAAAAAACACCAAAGCACTCTAGGTAGAAATTTAGCAGAGTGTGGAGGGAGATAAAGGGGCAGAACGGCTTTGTGGTTTATAAAAGTGTCAGTGGGCACAAAGGCAGACAGGAGTTATTGTCTCTCTGCTTGCTGCCTGCTAACCTAGACCAGTCCTTTGGAAACTAACGCAATTTTGAAACTTTTGAATCAGTTACTTTTATGTTCCTAGGATAAACTTCCATGAGCAAAAAAGCAACTTAAGGGAGAGTTTATTTTGGCTTGCCATTCCAGAGAGCTAAACGTCCACGTCCACAATGTTGGGGAAGGCATGGTGGCAGGAGCCCGAAGCTGAGAGATAACCTCTCAGCCTTGCACAGGAAACAAAGAGAGAGAAAGAAAGAGAGAGAGAGAGAGAGAGAGAGAGAGAGAGAGAGAGAGAGAGACAGAGAGACAGAGAGACA
Source organism: Cricetiscus sungorus (assembly GCA_030556225.1). Classification (NCBI taxonomy): domain Eukaryota; kingdom Metazoa; phylum Chordata; class Mammalia; order Rodentia; family Cricetidae; genus Cricetiscus; species Cricetiscus sungorus. Next base: position 2,118,625 of record JANBXA010000369.1, on the reverse strand, counting down.
GAGAGACAGAGACAGAGAACAGGAAGTGGAGCAGGACTATAACTTGTTAAATCCTGTCCCCTGTGACATACTTCCTCCATTAAGTCTGCACCTCCTAAAGGCTCTATAACCCCCCCAAGCATGTCTGGTACCCCTAGAGGCCAGAAGAGGGTATCAGATCTTCGGGAACTGAGGTTACAGGTAGTTTTAAGTCATCTTGTGGGTCCTGGACTTGGTTGGTCCAGGCCTACAATCCCAGATATAATCCCAGGCTGTCAGGAGGATGGCAAATCAAGGCCAGTTTACAACTGAATGAGACCCTGTCTCAAATAAAATGTTTAAAAAAAAGAAAAGGTGATTGGGAATGTAGCTGGTAGAGTGCTTGCCTGGGTGTGGGAAACCCTACATTCAAGCTCCCACAAAAAAACAAAAACAAAAACAAAAAAACAAAGACTGCCCTTGGTACCTTACTGTCATGAAGAGTTAGTCTTTTGTTTTCTAGAACTTCTGATTCTTTGTGACTTTCACACGGTTGACAGATAGTTGATGAAACATCTGGAGGAACTACAAAGACATTGGGTTAACTTGGCCTGTGTGCTGGCAGGGAGGCAGAGAGGAAGAGAAATGTTACCAGAGCAAATGGAAGCCGAAGTCTGTGCTGAAGTGTTTGAGCTGTGCTTGCTTCTGCCGAGGGACATGGGGTGTGCTGTTGTTTGTTACAGCAGGTTCCTCCCCGCCAGCCTCCCGGTCCTGCCGCCATTGTCCTGCAACCACGTGTGCCCCAAATAACACTCAGAGACTCTGTATTTGATACAATCCTGTTGGCCAGTTACCATTATTGTTAATAGGCTAGCTCTGCCTTAATCATTAACCCATTTCTACTTATCTAAGTATTTCCACGTGGTCTTCTTATCGGGGAGCCGCGCGGCAGGCTTCCTACTTCTTCCCTGGGCTACATCTCGACTCCACCTTTCCACTTCCTCTTCCTCCTCCTGGGCGCCTAGCCCCGCCTATCTTGTTTCCTATTGGCCACAGGGCTTTATTAACCAGTATGAGAAACATATATACAGAATAACATCTCCCATCAGTTGTTCTTGCTGCTTCTGCTTGCATTAAAATCTAATTAGGATTAATAAAGTAACCTGGTGTGAAAAATCTTCATGACTCCAAGTTTACCCTAAATACTTTTAATGAGGGTTATCATATCTTAGGCATTCTGCATCATCAACAATTGGTTTTTTTTTTTTCCTCTCATGAAACTTCTTGCTTTTAATCTTGATGGACAGTTGGATTTAATTAGTGTGCAATATCCTCAGCTAGAAGAATTGCTCTTCCCAGATTAAATTTCAGAAGACTGTCTTAACCTCCGTCAACTGTAAATTGGAAAGCTTGCTTGTTTGTCTATGGTTTTTCAGTTTGTCTAAGGCTTGAAGTCACAGTCAGAACGGAAGCAAAGTGGTGGCTCAGGTATCTTGGTTTTTCTGTGTATTTCTGGAGGTGGGGAGATAAGAGATCTGTCAGGTTAAAAACTGACCACGACCTGAATTCTAGGTCCTCTATATCATTTGTAAGTTCAGGAAACAGTTGAAAGAGGCATTGATTAGAAAACGAAGCTGCCAATTTTGGTCTGTCACGATTCGTAGAATCACCACAGCCTTGGTCTGAGCCTCTAGGGACAACTTAGGGAACTAGGGTTCCCACTGCATCTCTTACCACCCCCTACCTAGCTAGCTTTCTTAATCAGCGAGACCACCTGCCCACGGAATATTACGGCCCACTTTGGGGTCTCCCTGCATTATCTATCAAGACAGTTCTTCAATAGACATGGCCATGGGCTGATCTAATCTGGGCAATCCCTCCATTGAGACTCAGTTCTTAAGTGACTGCAGACTGGGGGGGTCAAATTTTAACCCCACAGGACGGTCTATTAGACTGCTCCATCACCTGGCAGGAGATGAAATTTCCCCTTAATTCACCACTGACTGTTTCTCTCAAGGTATTGCCCCAAAGATAAATTTGAAGTGCCCTAAAATTTTAGGAGGGGAGGATACAGGATTAGTTCAAACTTTCTGGATCTCTATTTGGATCCCAGCAATTATCAATATCATTAAAACTCAAGCACCAATATGATCAGGCACGCATAACTCTGATTTAGCCTATGACTTGTTGCCTATCTTCATTTGAAAAACGTTGAAAGGCATTGCTGCTTTTTTACATATAACAATGTGTAAGGCAACATGAAAAGCATGAATTCCCAAAAGACCCTAGGAGACTGTTGATAGTATTTGGAAAGAATAATAAACATAAGTGTAGCATATATCCAGAGACTGAACACCTGCTCCTCTGGCCCCCAAGTGCTGGGAAGTCGCATAAGCCAAATCTGCCTTCCTGTGAGAGGCTTGATGTTGTGGTTTCAGTTGGGCCCAGTGGAGATGAACCAGCAACTAACATGCCTTTGCTCTCTTCCTTGTCTTTTTAGACATCAAGCCACACAAATCTCCATCATACGAGGAAGTCCAAAGTCTGTCTTCACCTAAAACCCAACAGAAACGATGTACAGTTGGGAATAATGGCTAACCCCAAGTTAGTTTGTAGAAGGTGGTAGTGGAGATGGACACCCTACCTCTTGATTAAGCTTGACACAGTGGCTTCCACAGAACCAGGAGATCCTACTGACTGATGCAAATCCAATTGTGATTTATATAAGGCAGACTTTGGAAAGAACTAGATTTTATTTCCTGGGGACTTAATATGTTATGGATATTACAGACAGCTAATATACTATAGGTTCCCATATTCTTCAAGAATGATCACATCTCATTTGCCTAAACTTTGAAGAGGTATAAGTAATGACCAAGATTTACAAAGCATCACATATGAACTTTCTTTGTGTGTATGTACTTTTTTTAAAAAAAAAAAAATGATTGATTTATTAAGTATGTCTGCATGCATGCCTGCAGACCAGAAGAGGCACCAGATCCCATTGAAGGTGGTTGTGAGTCACTATGTGGTTTCTGTGAATTGAACTCGGGACCTCTGGAAGAGCAGTCTGTGCTCCTAACCTCTGAGCCATTTCTCTAGTCGTGTGTGTGTGTGTGTGTGTGTGTGTGTGTGTGTGTGTGTGTGTGTGTGCGCGCGCGCACTTTAAGACAAAGGCAATTCTCTCTCTCTCTCTCTCTCCCTCCCTCCCTCCCTCCCTCCCTCTCTCTCTCTCTCCCTCCCTCCCTCCCTCCCTCCCTCCCTCCCTCCCTCCCTCCCTCCTTCCTTCCCTCTCTGTACTCTCATCTTGGATATGGTCTCACTATGTACTCCTGACTGGATTGGAACCCACTATGTAGATCAGGCTGGCCTCAAACTCACAAAGATCTGCCTACCTCTGCCTCCAATGTTCTGAGATTAAAGCCATTCCCTACCTGACTTCTGATCTCACTCTCTAGGCCAGGCTGATCTTGAACTTGAAGCAGCCTTCCTGAGCACTAAGATTACAGACATGAGATACTGTGCTTAGATACAGATGAATTTTAGAAACATAGTTTCCAATGAAAAGTCAAGAACTGAGACAAGGTTGCCCACGACACCACATGAAATATGCTGACTGTGCTAGCTTTCCATCACTAAAACAAAGCACCTGATATAATCAACTTATCCAGAGAACGAGTTTATTTCGACTCACAGTTTTGGAGACTCCCTTCCAGGAAGTATTAGCCCTAACTGCTTGAGAGGGTCTGTTATGTGGTAGCACTTTATGGTGGGAACATAGGATACGGTAAGACCACTTATCTTATGGCCAAAAGGCAGAGGACTTCAAGCCTCTCACTAGGGTTGAAAGCTTCCATAACATCCCCACAATGGTGCCTGGAACTAGGTTTTTAACACATAGACCTTTGGAAAGACAGTCAACTCCCAAACTGTAATATACATTGAGTACAAACATTCACCCAGTAACACCTCTATTGGGTAAGAACGTACATATCCCAGATCCTGCAGAGCCTCCCGGCAATGGGGAGGAGGATGCGAGAATGAGAAAGGGCTGCAGATGAAGTGTTCAAAGGAAATATAGTGTTCAGGATGGACCGGCACAGTGGTGTGCTATAGACTCGGGGAACAATTCGGTTTCCTCTGTGAACACGAGGGTTAGAAATGAAAGGAACCTTGTGGTTCCTGGGGAAGGAACTAGTGGACCGGTGAAAAGGGAGGGCCCTCAGAGAAGGGAAGGGGAACCTACTTAGACTGTGATTCTCCACCATACTGTATGTGCTCCACCAGGGCAGAAGAAACAGCCTCACAGCAGCAGCCAGCAAACCTTCTCCACCCCCTCCCTCCCTCCTCCCTCCCTCCCTCCCTCTCTCCCTCCCTCTCTCCCTCCTTCTCTCCCTCCCTCCCTCCTTCCCTCCCTCCCTCTCTCCCTCCTCCCTCCCTCCTTCCCTCCCTCTCTCCCTCCCTCTCTCCCTCCTTCTCTCCCTCTCTCCCTCCTTCCCTCCCTCCCTCCTCCCTCCTTCCCTCCCTCCCTTCGTTTATTTTTCTTTTGAAACTAGGTTTTACTGTGTAGGTCAGGCTAGGTTCCAACTCTGAATCTTGGTTTACATTTTCCAGTCCTGGGGATTTCAAGGGTCTGCCACCAAGCCCAGTTTCTTTGTCTTCCTCTTCCTCCTCCTCCTCCTCTTCTTCTTCCTCCTCTTCCTCCATTCTTTTAAAGCATAGAGCTGTATTTGGCCTGTGAGCTACACTTTGCTGAACCCAGGCCTATTGCAGCAGTGGATACACCTTGCATGGCAGGTTGGTATTGTAGCGCACAGGGTCCAATGATGAGGTTAGACCCTCCATGTCTTTCCACCCCCAGCAGCCTGTCTAACACTTTTCAGGACTATAAATGCTAGTGAATGTGTGGGAAGTTCTCTTGCTGGTTTGAGATTGACTTTATGTCCTGCAACGAACATTCAGTGTGAGGATAACTAGTGAGCAAGGCTCATCAGCAAATGTCAGAACTCTAGCAAGTGCCATGAATTTACACTGTGAGTCTCTCAGCAAGAGTTTCCTGTTCGGCCTTTCTCAGTCATCCTGGCTGAGTCCTAGCTGATGCCTTCCCCAGAACCCCATGCCATATAGGAGGCCACCCAGGCACCCAAGCCCTCGCCTGCCCCTCTCAGTAGGACAGGAGTACGAAGCCTTCCCCACCCCCACCCCCACCCCCAAGATCATTCCTATGTGAATAGGCCAATCAAGCACTGCAGATTGGAGTGCAGTAATCACCAGCGTGGTTCTCAGCTATCAAGGGAAAGCTAAATACAATCAAGTGCCAGGCCACTCTCACCTCTACCCTGCTCATGTGTTTCCAGTCGCTAATCCTGGGTTATTGTCTCTGGAAGCACCTGCCTCTGCCTTGAAGCTCAGATAGCATCACAGCCTCTCTCTGGCTGCTGAGTCCCTGGCTCTTGCCCAGCAGGAAGGCTTCCTAAGGCACAGGAAGGCGCGCCTGTGCTCTGATGTGGCTGACACCTTAATTTGGTCCTGTAATAATGCCATTTCCCAGGACCATCCATTCCTTGTGAGTTAGATTTCCCAAGGCATCCTTGCATGCATTTCACTGTTTTCACGTTATTAAGACTGCTGCAATGCCTCCCAATCAGGGACTGAACAGCAGCAAATGACCCTTCCTAAGCTTGTATAAACTAGCATCAGTCATAAAACCAACCCACAGATTTGCCCGGGAGTCTATGGGTTAAAAGGAAGGCGAGGGTAGAATCATTAGGTAAGCAGGCACATCTGTTGGGGCCCATTAAGGTTTCAACTCCAGGCTCTGTTCACCCCTGTGATGCAAACACTGGCAAGGTCATTAATATTTAATGTCCCCACGGATACATGTTTGGCTATAAATCCAAAATATTGGAATATTGAAGCTTGCTTCTGAATGAAATACATTTTGTTAATTTCTTTTTTAAACCAGGGGAAATTGTCCTCAGGGTTAACTTACACCACTTTACAAAGTTTATTGTTGGGTGAATACTGAAATATTAATCTAATTGGTTATTTCCCAGCAAGAAAACATTACCATAACAATGACCTTGGACATGTCCACCTAGCATCCTCAGGAAGCTCACCTCTGGGGGAGCTGGAGGCACTGAGTAGTGGCTATTGTATTTTCTGTGCTTCACTGAGATGTAGGGATAGGCTTGAAAGGGAAAAAAGGAGGGAGGGAGGGAGGGAGGGAGGGAGGGAGGGAGGGAGGGAGGGAGGGAGGGAGGGAGGGAGACATCTAGGCCCTGACTACAGACAGGGATCCATAGCCAGTTCATTTGGTTGCTGATTATCCTGTGTTCACCATCTCTGCCTAGGTCAACCCTTGTCATCAATGCAGCTTGCAGTTTTCCCCCAGAAGTGTCCACATCCGCCTTTTATAAATCTGTATTTACCCAGAGGAGGAAAAACAAGTTTTCTTCCTTCTTTTAGGTATAGAGTAACAGCAACAGCAACAGCACCCAAACGAAAGGAGACCCCGTTTCCCATGAAAACCCTGGGCATCTTGCTTAAAGACGCCATCAAACGCCTTTGTTGCTTTGTTTTGTTTGTTTGCCTGTTTTTTTGTGGGCTTTCCTGTGTTCGAGGCTGGCTTGGAATTCACCGAAGATAACCTTGAATTTCTGACCTCTCCCCCTCTTCTACGGTTTCATAGGGTGTAGGGCTTCATGAGTGCAGGCACGCACCCAGCGCCTTAGCCACATTCCCAGCTCCCAATGAACACTGCCGCCTTAATGCTGGGTCTCCATTGTGTCCTTCTCCAAGAGCTATTGATTGGATCCAGCCTTTAAACGGGGAAACGGAGGTATGGATGAGCTTAGTGACTTCTTCGGCACAGGCTGCGGAACGTTCCGGAGAACTAGAAAGCCCAGAGCCTGATTCGGCAGCGAAGGAGGCTGCTTCATCCCCAACTGGCTACTGTAAGAAGCTTCCAACCTCCATCATTGCAGAGTGGGATTTACTGGGTGAAAATTTAAAATGCCTCCCTGATTTAAAAAAAAAACCCAGCACCACAGCACCCCGTTCTCCTCATCATGTAATCAGTCCCTGTCTATCTGGGTAATGAAAATTCAGGTTATTATTAGCTGAGGAATAATTTTGAATATTCAAAAATTCATGTATGTAAATAACAAAAGGATTAATGCATTTCTCATCTCCATAATCTTCTCTAAAGAGTCCTGATGTAGGGGCATTTTGATGTCCACACTCTAATCTCTTAGAAACAATCAAGTTTTGTTTGCTTGAATTAATTATGCATAAACTAATTCAATAAAGACTTGGTGAATTTGTTTTTTTTTTTTTTAATGAGAAATGTTTGTGCCTGGTCTACTAAAGAGATGCCACAAACCTCTTTGTCTGTCTGCTGCTCCTTTAGACTAATGCCTTGGTGTCTTTGGGGAAGTCTGCTGTATGGAATGGCCCAGCTGAGAGTTAGTCTCAGAACTGTGTCTGGAGCAGCGCAGGACTCCCTGCTCTGTGTCTAACCTGAACCAGGGACTTTGTTTCCACTGGCCTTGTTCTCTTGTGGAGGAAAATTTCCAAAGACAGGCGGGAGAGAGGCTCAGTCAGTAAAGGGCTTGCCATTCCAACAAGATGATCTGGGTTAAGATCCACAGCACTCAGTAAAAAGGCATGTGTAGTGGTGAGTGAGCTTCTGTAATCCCGGGGCTGGGAGCTACAGCCAATCAGATTGCTCGAGCTCACTGACCAGCTAGCCTAGCCTACTTGGTGAGTTCCAGGCCAGTGAGAGATCCCGCCTTAAAATATAAAGGTGGACAGCAATTGAGGGAGACAGAGGTAACAAACTTCTGACTCCACAGACACTTGCACGGAGATGTACACGGACATATCACACATGAGCTCGAACACATGAGAGAGAGAGACAGAGACAGACAGACAGACAAACACTGCTGGAAACATAACAACAGCAGTAAGAACTGATCTCTGTTTAGGGCAGTGGTTCTCCACCTTCCGGATGCTGCGAGCCTTTAATACACTTCCCCAACCACAGAATTATTTTCACTGCTACCTCATACCTGTAATTCTGCTACCCTTCTGAATGGCAACATAAATACCTGTGTACTTACTCTGCTGGTCTTAGGTGACCCCCCGAGAAAGAGTTGTTCGCCCCCCAGAGGGGTCCAGACCCACCGTTTGAGAATACTGATTTACAAGTTGAGGGAGTCAGTTGACTGCTGAGTAATTTACATCCGAGTGGTCTTTGGCCGAAATAGTACCAGATGAGGGAAGCAAAGCAGAGAGGCAAATCAGATAGTCAAACAGTGGCGCCGAGACTTAAAGAAGGAACCTATTGAGTTTCTAGTAGTCTGAAAACTCTGATGCCCGGCCAGGTGACACAAGTGCGGGGCTGAGGGGGTGGCGATGGCAGGCAGGTCAGCCGGTGTGAAGCAACAGAAGTGGCGTCATGATAATGAGTACAGGGGGAAGGCCCGTGGGTACACTGGTGAAGAGGCCCAAATGTGGAGCTCGGGGAGGAGTCCCTGGTATGTCAGTGTAGCCCGGCGACTTAAGGAGACGGCAGCATGCGGGCAGCACTGACCCGGCCTGCAGGGTCGCCGTCTCTGCCGCGCTCATCCCGCAGACGCCGCTGCAGAATTCTCACTCCGGGATGAAAGTTCTCCTATTCCACTTTAGGAGACCTGAGTAAAGGCTGGGAGAGCCTGTGTTCCGAACCTCAATTCACTTTCTCTGCCTTTCAGGGTTCGAGTCCTCCCGCTGGGATGGATGTCTTCTTTGCTGGGTCTGCAAGATGCTCTCAAGTGCTGGCGGGTGGGTTGGGTGGGTCGTTTTACCCTGTTTTCCCGCCTGTGTCGGTTCTCTCTCTCCCCTCCCTCTCCTGTTGCATATTTCAGTTTCTCTGGGATAGACACAAAGCCTTATTAATCACCTCACTCTCACCCCTCATCAAGGCTGAGCTCAGTTTTTTACAAAGGCTCGCCTTTCAGATAATTGAGTTAAATATAGAGTTTGCGTCACAGACAAAGAAGGACTTCGCTACAGTTAGGAGACAGGCTCTGTTGGTTAATAAGGGCTTAGAAGCACAATTGCATTGCTTCTCTAACCCTCAGTTTTCTCATCCATTAAATGGGAATAATTACCTAACTATAGGAATCAGTTGGTGCAGTCAGTGGAGACCAGCTCTTACAGTAATTGGCACAAGTCCCACAAGGGGTAGATGTGTTAGTAGAGCCAAGATGTGTTGAACAAGACTGGGGACCCACTGCCAGTGGACCTTACATCATAGATTGGGATCATGAAGGACTCACAAAAGGTTGCTGTTGCCAGGTGTTGGTGGTGCACGCCTTTAATCCTAGCACTTGAGAGGCAGCGACAGGCAGATCTATGTGAGTTCAAGGCCAGCCTGGTCTACAGAGTGAGTTTCAGGACAGTTTCCAAAGCCACACAGAGAAACCCTGTCTTGAAAAACAACAACAACAAAAAAGGTTGCTACTAACTTAAGACAATAGTTGAGCATATATTCTTATTGAGCCTAGTTAATATGCACCTTCCTTCATAATGGAAGCATGCACATAATAAAATGAGGGATATGGATGATAGTTCTCTATTACAGGTTGAATTTTAACCCCTCCCCAAGTTCATATGCTGCCGTCCTCATGTTTATGAATGTGTCGAAACAACGCTTTTGGAGGTAATGGAGGTTGAATGAGGTCACGTGGGAGGATCCTAATCCAGTCTGGCGAGTGTGTAGACATACCTTGCAACATCGAGAAAGCCCAAAGACAAAGGCTCTCTGCAGACAGAAGAGAGGCCTCGGGAGAAACCCACGTGTCGACATCATAATTTTGGACTTCTAGGCTCTAGAACTGTGGGAGATAAAGGTCTACTAATCCACATAGTCTGTCGCTTTTTGCCATGGGTGTCTTATCAATGTAGATGGGGGAAATAACCCATTGCTCTTAGTTCTTCTAGGTCCTGAAGCCCTTGCAACAAAAGACCGACCAAGCAGAGGAAACCAGAAATCATTTACTATAAGCTTTGCTTGATTCAGGAGAATTTATAAGAGACAGACACCCAAGGAAGCAGGGTTGAATGCTTATGTACCGACTTGGGCAAAGGATAGTAAATCATGAAAAGGTGACAGGAGTGACAGGATGGAGGGGTTTGAGCCGGGGCACATATTGTGGGGAAGAGACTTGGGAGATAAGGGTTACTTCACAAGGGTTGTTTTGCATTTATGTTCCCATCACTGATGTCACTCTTACTCCTGTACTGGGAAGAAATTGCCCCATGTACAGTTCTGTCCCTGGCTTTCAGAAGACACCTGGGAGGGCTCAAAACAATTCTTACGTGGGGTTGGGGAGACTGTTCAATGGCTAAAGCACCAGCTGTGCAAACAGGAAGAACTGAGTTCGAACCCATTACCCATGTAAATCTGGGTGCTATAACATATGCATGTGTGACCTCAGTGTGCCTAAGGTGAGATGGGAAGCTTGTGGTCCAGCTAGCCTGGTGTGTGCAGCCAAGAGCAATAGAGACTGTCTCAAACACGTGGAAGGTCTGTTGCAAAGTCTGGGGTGGGGGTTGAGTCTGGAGAGAGATTACCGGATCCAACTTCTTAGGAACGGAGTTAGTTGTACTTCTTGCCTGAGACAGCGTCAGGAGTAAGATAGCATTGGGTTGAAATCCCAGGCAAGCTAGTAAAACCTCACTGACCACACAGTCAACCTCCTTTTGTTCTGCCAGTGTGAGTATTTGTCCCTGTTCCTTCTGTCATAAAAGACTACCTAACATTGCATCTTTGTTGAATCTTTGAGTTGGTGCATAAACCCTAAGAGGTGTCTCAGCCTTAGGGGTTTGTTAGGCAACACAGAGGGTTGGTTTTAATCAATCAGCCTGGTCTTCACCACAGGGTGAAAGGCCAGAGCTGGAATTTAAGAGGGCTGTCGATTACGGTTGGCATGCAGCTCAGTGGTGACTCTTAGCTGGGTATGCACAGGCATTGGATTCTGTCCTTAGCACCACGGACACTGAAAAGCAAACTAAAGCGAAAGTGTGTGTCTCGCACATGCTGCAGACAAATATTTGCCCTCTGCTCACTCACCAGTCAAGAGGCAATAAAAGAACATGCTGTTCTATTATTTTCTCTATAAGGATTCAGAAAAGCCCTCCCCACGATTTGTTAAAGAATTAGATTTTACAGCTGGCCTGAGCTACTGAGAGATCACTGACTCAGGTCTGACAAATGGGGACCCTGCATAAGACGTAGGCTCCCTTAATATAGGTGACAGTGGTGCATCTGGGACAATATATGAGGCCACTACCAGTAGGTCTAAGATCTAACTCTAATGCAGGAAGTGACTTAGTGGAACCCATTCTATATGGAGAGATACCTTGCTTAGCCTAGACACAGGGGTGGGGGAGTAGAGAGGTGCCTTGGTCCTGCCTCAGCTAGATGATGGAACAGACTTAGACTTCCTAAGGGAGGACTTACCCTTTCTGTGAAACAGATGAGAGGAGGGAGGAATGGAGGGAGTGGGGGGAAAGGAGGGAGGGGGAACTGGGATTGGAATGTAAAAAATAAATTAATTTACAAAAAGAATTAGATTTTAGATTAGGCTGAGCACATCTACTCCATGTAAGTCCACCACTACATTTGAATGGACTTGTTTGAAGTGTGTAATTCTATAGAGTGACAAGGATTTTAGTACTCTCTGTAGATTATATGTGTTCAGTAAGATAATGCCTCCTAGCAACTGTTAGGGAATTAGTTCAGAGTCGATGCTAAATCAACTAAGAGGCACAACACGCCTTATTTGTTTTTCCAAACTTTGTTTCCTGAAGTTTTTAATGTTGTATTTTGTTTCAACCAAGACAAAGGAGTTCATTAAGCACCAAAGTTGCCATTATCTTGCTATTGCTGGCCAGGGTGCTGACTTCTCTCACCGTAGCTGCCAGCTTTCATTGTGGCCAACTCTTTGCTTCCTGCCTTGCACCCCATATAATGTTAGTTGGGGCAAGGTTGCCTCTGTGTATCTCATCTCTTCTTCTCCACTCCACTTTGACACTTTTGTAGCCTGTGCTGTTTTGTAGTTTATGTCGCCTCCCCAGAGTCACTGTGCTTCTCCCAACCTGTCCTTCTTGATGCTAATTCTCCATATTCTACACAGCTCTGCTTCCTGTTTCTTGGCTGGCCGCCCTAATGACCACCCTCAGCATGTCCCTCTCCGGCTTGGAATTGCCTAGTCTCAGTGGCTCCCCTCCTGTCTTCTAATGTGCTCCGACTTCAGGTCCTTGAAATCTTGAGAGAGCCCTATACACTCGGGAAAATTTTCATTATCCATCATGGTTTACATTTTCAGTGTTTCGGGAACATGCCTCAGTCGTTTCTAGGAACAGTAGATCATGTTTTACAGGCTGAGACCTGACAGATAGCAAAGAACATCACACAGCTTATCACCTACACAGCATCCCTTGGGGTTGAGCAAGAGGTAGCCTGGCCATTGCTTTCCCTCTGATTGTGCTTTCCCAGTCCCCGTCTAAATCCTTCTCTTCCCATTCCCTGGGTGGCTTCTCCATCTGAAGACTCCCATTGTTCCCTCAAACTCTCACCCCCAAAATAGCTCCTAGTAAGATCCCCCTTGGTCGGCAATGGTGGTGGTGAATGCCTCTCATGGCAGCACTTGGGAGGCAGAGGCAGGCAGCTCTCTGAGAGTTCGAGGCCATCCTGGCCTACAGAGAAAGTTCCAGGACAGCCAAGGCCACACAGAGAACCCCTGTCTTGAAAAATCAAAAAGAAGGAAGGGAGGAGGAGGAGGAGATGAAGAAGAGGAGGAGGAGGAAAATGGGAGAAGAAGGAGGAGGAGAAGGAGGAGGAGGAAAATGGGAGAAGGAGGAGGAGGAGGAGAAGGAGGAGGAGGAAAGGGGGCAAAGGAGGAGGAGGAGGAGGAGGAGAAGGAGGAGAAGGAGGAGGAGGAGGAGAAGGAGGAGGAGGAGGAGGAGGAGGAAGTCCCCTTCTACAGAGGTTCCAAATCCAGGTCCTCATCTTGCATCACACATCAGAGCACGCTGGAGTTTAGTTACTCCTACAGCTTCCTTCTCTTATTTCCTTCCTCCCTTTTCTTTCTCCCTCTGTCCTTTCCTTTTGGGCTCCTCCTCCTTCTCTTTTGTGTGTATAGTTTATGTTTGCATGTGATTGTGTGTGCAGGGCATGTGCATGTGAAGGCCACATGGCAACATTAGGCGATTTTTCTCTTATTCTTCTCCATGTTGGTTTTTGAGTCTCAGCAATGAACCTTTCGGCCAAGTAGCATGCATAAGACCTACCTACCCATCCCATGGCACTGAGGTTACGGGCATATGCCACTGTGCCACGCCTTTTGTGTAGGCGTTGGGTATATGATCCCAGGTCTTTATGTTTGCTCGGCAAGCTTCTCACCCACTGAACCTCTCTCCTGTCCCTTTTACCCTTACTTATTGGTGGTGGGGGGGGGTCAGTTGAGGTAAGCTCTCATATATTCCAGTTTGGTTGTCTCAAACTTACTGTAGTTAATAATGATATCGCACTTCTTTCGGACCCTCCCGCCTCTATCTCCAGAGTGCTGGGATTACACATATACAGCACTGTGCCAAGTCTTTGCCACGTTGAGGGTTGAGTTCATAGCTTTGTGTGTGTCAGGCGAGTACTCCACCAACATACCCACTGCTAGTTATTCCTCCCTTTTGTGTTGTTATTCTGACTCTCCCTACCAGAATTCTGAGAATGGACTCTGTCATCTACATCTGTAGGTACCACAGAGCTGAGCACAGGACAGAAGACAGGGTTAGGGCTGAGTACAAGACAGGGTTAGGATTCTGTACATATTGCTTGATTAGTTAAGGGGCATGCATTGTGATTAAATCAGAAACAAACAAACAAAAATGAAACACAAAACTGTTGCTGTCATCCCTGAGACAAACATGATATCTAGCTTGACTCCAAAGATGTGCAATGCAAACCAGTGGTACCAGCTCTGGACCAGTAAGCCCCATTCCATGAAGCTATCACAATCCAAACAGAAGGCAGAATCGGTCATTTAAAACTGATGATAATAAAGTAGGCTTCAAACAAGGCAGCTTCAATTATTTAGCTTTTTTTTTCAGGGTTATTAATATGCAAATGACAAGGCAGAAAAGCTACAGCTCTGCCTTCTTGTTAGGTAGGGATTGAAATTGTCTGAGGATTACCTGTTGTCATGGCAGAAAATTATTCCAAGTGAATACCAACCAGTCACTAAGAACCATCACAGTCTCCACTAACAGAGCATTGTCATCCCGTCTCTCTCTCTCTCTCTCTCTCTCTCTCTCTCTCTCTCTCTCTCTCTCTCTCTCTCTCCTGATCTTCTCTGCTTCTCAACAGAGTCAGCACTGAGACAGAAAATGAGGTAGCCTCCTGAAAACACCATCTTCTCTGTTTTCCTGACTTATACTTACACCCGAGCCTGTGCTGATTGTCAGTTCAGTGTATTCTTAGGAAAACATGATCTGTTGAATTTCCATTGTTCAGACCATTCTAGCTCAGAGTCCAATTTCTTCCATTTCCAGATTCTATCTTTCAACGGTGGTGGTGGGAACCTCATTAGACATCCTCTGAGACAAGAAGCAACCTTTCAAACTGTGGGTGCACCCACACAACAAAGGCCTCTGTATAGATGGAGCAGCCTACAGCTGACTTCTGTTCTTCCTGTACATGCCTCATCTAGGAAGTTAGGATCGCCCCTCCCCTGTTGCCATAGGCCTTATAGATGCTATAGATTTCCTTATTGAATCACCTACTTTGAAAATCTGATGAAGTGCATGTCTCCCCCATCTGAAAAAACTCACAGATATTTAAAAAACACACACACCACACAACTTCAGGATTTCCCAACTCTCTGAAGCTGTACCAGCATAATTTTATATGTACATATACATATTTAATTATATATATTATTTAATCTTCCTACATAATTGTATAAGGCAGTTCCTATTTTATCTTTGTTTTGAAAACAAGGCGGAGTAGTCAAAGATAACGTCCCAGTCAACCTCACACCTGGTTAAAGGCAGAGGAAAAACTGACTCCAGCCTGCCTGGCCCCCAAAGATGCTTATGAGTTTGGAATTCATAAGGGGGCGTGCAGAGGAAGGAGCAGGTAAAGGCAAGGTAACATACAGCAATGTTCCCCAATCTCTCCTGTTGTTCTGTGCTGTCTACGATTTATTTTATCCTCTTTTCTCATGTCTACATTGTATCTTGAGGAAGAGAGATGAAACTTTACAAACAATAAGCTTTGTTGATCTTCTGAGTTTCCTGTTTAGGTAAAGCATGTGTGTGACTCTACCACTGCTACAAAAAGGTTTCTGCAAGAATGTTTCAAATCTACCTACTAAAATAAATATAAATAAAGTCAAGTACTATCCATCAGTTTTGATTGGGTTATAAAATAAGAGTTTGGGGTAATGTTCTCAGTACAGGAAGCCATGCTGTAAGTCATGAGAGATTTTTGCAATACCTAGGAGGAGTGACATTAGTCCCTAGGAAGCTCACAGCTTAGGAGGAATCAACAACTCCATGAGACAGTCCTGTGAGCTCCTGCCAATCATGACTTGCCCCAGCCTGGAGAACTGAGTCAGAGACTTTGGACTTTTTGACATTGATGGCTTTGATAATTTGCCAGGAATAAGCAGAAACTTTATGACTAACAGCTCTTCCCAGTTCTAAACAAGTAGACATAGAAAGAGTGTCTGCAGCAGATTAAAAAAAAAAAAAAAACAACTTATTTAACACCTTGTTAAACTGCAGTTAGGAATGGTCACCCCTTTAGATGCTTGTTCTAATAGCCCTGCCCCCCCCCCAGGGGACCAGGTGGTTGGGGTGAGCACCACTTTACAAGTTTAGGGAAAATTCTTTACTGTTGCTCATATCAATAAAACTTCATTAAGCGAGGTTTATTTAGAAATAAAACATTGACACGAGACTTAGTGTTTCCTGGGCTTGATATAAAGCTCTAGAAAAAGAAAATAAATGAGAACGATTACTGAAAACACCTTCACAAAGTTTATGTTCCTGTAAAAAAAAAAAATGCAACTTTGGTGTGAATTCCCAACAGGAGTGTATGCGGGAGTGTGCTCATGTGCTGCAATCCGATTGTAGTTCATCCTTTCGATTAGGTCGTCCCTGAGGGATTTTCCGTCCTCGCCACTTCTGAACGTAGGTAAGGTGAGGGCTATTAGCAACTGGCACTCATTCTTCCCGTTTACAGGTGTTTTCACAGCACTGTTGACTTTAGCCTTTCAAACCATCAGTACGTTGCCTTTTATTATCCCTATTTTATAGACAAGGAAACAGGCAGAGAGGTGAGGTGCTGGGCTAGCTAAGGTCAAAAAGTTAATGCCTCACCCATGGGAGCCTTGACCTAGGCATCTATCTCGCTTCCACGTTTCAGGACCACTTTACTCCTCACAACTGGTTTGGAGCAGGAGAACAGGATGGGGCAGCTCTTCCTGGGCGGCTGGTAGTAAAGAAGGTGCTTCAGGAATAACCTGTCTGCAGGTTTGGGGTTTGTTTGCCTAGAGCAGGAGGCAAGCGAGGAAAGCAGGGTTGGTAGAAATTCGAACTCCACATAGTTTGCCCATCAGGTTACACAGCTTCCCTGGGGCTCTGGCGGTGGTCAAAGCAGAACAGCTCCATCCACACAGAGACCAACTGCAGCACCAGCTGCGGCTTAGGAGGTGCCGCACTGCACACGTTTTGTCGACTCTTCTCAACAGCCTGACGGCGGCGTTACTCCACAGAACAGCACACAGAGAAGGAGCCAGGACAGAAGACAGCACTGGAGTAAAGTAAGGACGCAGGGTTAGAGCACTCCCTGGACTGGAAAGGAGGCTCATCTGCTGCCACGCCCTCTACCCCGGCTTTGTATTGTAGTTTCATGAAGGAAGCTGAGCAGCGGAAGATGCGAAGGGGTTTATTAGCCTGCTCTCTTCTCCCTCCACACTTGGTATCACAGATTTCAAAACTATACCGTATAGTGGTAGTTCTCAATTATTTTCTAGTCAGTAACCCTCTACATTTTTTAAAAAAGATTATATAGGGCCCCAAAGAGGTTTTATATGGTTTCTAGCAATGGACATTTACCATATTAAAGTTTAAAATTAAAAATGAAGCCGGGCGTTGGTGCAGCTCGCATTCAATCCCAGCACTCGGAGGCAGAGGCAGGCGGATCTCTGTGAGTTCGAGGCCAGCCTGGTCTACAGAGCCAGTTCCAGGACAGGCTCCAACGCAATACAGAGAAACTCTTGTCTTGAAAATAACAAAACAAAAAAAAATTATTAATTACTTTGTTTATTTAATAAACCAATAGTAAGTTAACACACAAATATTATATGGGAAAAAAACCCCAGTGTTTTCTAAAACCAAACCAAATGCAGTGATGTAGAGGTGCTGTGTTTTTTATTCTGTTAATTTTTCTAATGCCTGGCTGAATAGATGCAGCTGCATCTCATATCTGTTCCTGTGCTGTGTCTGTCGCAACACCGTGCATGCGTGGCCTCTGGGAAGCACCGTGTGTACTCATGAGAAAATGTGAACAAAGGAGCAGATGAAATGGTGAGGGTTGGGAGTAAAGCTTAGAGGGGTAGAGCATCGCCCTGGGTTGTGTAAGGCCCCGGGTTTGCCCTCTAGCATTGGGGAAAAAAACAAAACAAACAAAATAGCATAAAAGAAGAAAAGGGACTGGTGGTTGTTTTTCATCTTCCTTCCTTCCTTCCTCCCTCCCTCCCTCCCTCCCTCCCTCCCTCCCTCCCTCCCTTCCTTCCTTCCTTCCTTCCTTCCTGTATATTGGGAAGCTGTGCACTTGTCATAGTGCGTGAATAGAGGTCATTGGACAACTTGGAGCTCATTCTCTCTCTTACCAAGTAATTTCCTGGGATCAAATTTATACCATCAGGTTTAGAAGCAACTGTGCTATATTGTCAGCCTAATTTTTTTTAAAGACCCACTCTGAACCCTATAACATGTCGTGAACAACTGTACTGTGTCTGGACCACACTGAAACTTCTGAACTATAAGACCCTTCCTGTGCACAGAAGTTCCTGAAATTACTGTATCTTTGATTAGAAACAGTGTCACAGGTCAGCTCGTTCAATCCTCCAGCTGATGAAACTCAATCCCACTGAGCCCACTCTAATCTCCCCATTTGACGAGGACAGCAGTTATTATTGGTTCCAGCAGCCCTTTAATGGACAGAAAGGACTTTTACATGTTGAGAGAAAAGCCTTTTTTTTTATTTTTTCTGTAGTGTCCACTGGTTGTAACTCTGTATAAGGTGACTTCAGGTCCCCTTCATCCTATTCATAATAACTGAAAGTCATTCCTTTGGGAGCTGTCATCTCTTTCAGCTAAAGCGCTTGAAGACCTACCGTTCCCAAAGTCCTCTCTCCCAAATTTGTACCTCTTTATCCGCATCGCCATACGTTATTTGAACTCATGTAAAATGCCAGTATCCTCTGAGATAGGTATCCTCTGTGCCGGGCTTTGGTCAGTTGTCACAGATGCTCAGAATTAACAAGCATGAAGGTGCACATGGTAGTTCCCGTTTATCTATGGGGAATATGTTCCTGGATCCCCAGTAGATCACTGAAACTATGGGTATTGCAAACCCTATGTATATGATTTCTTTCTTCCTTTCTTTCTTTCTTTCTTTCTTTCTTTCTTTTTCCTATGAGAAACAGAGTAGGCACAGTAAGAAAGTGATAGCAACAGAACAGTTCAATGTATCAAGTAAGTAAGGGTTACTTTGTCGGACACAAGCTCTATGACGCAGCAACAGTTCATCTGGTAGCCAGGAGTCCTGTGTGGGCTGGTCATTTGTTATCACAGTGACAAAACACCTGAACAAATCAACTTAAAGGAGGAAGGAAGTGTTTCCAGTCACGGTGACACCATTTCGATCGACAACTACCTAGTTCCTTTGTTTCTGGCTGTGGTGAGGCAGAATCTCAAAAGGCAAGGCAGAGGTGCCTGGCCTAATGGTGGCAGGGATCAGAGAGGGGTGGGGGAAGGAGGAAGACAGACAGACAGACAGACGCGGACTACCTCTGATCAGAGACTACTTCCTAACATACCCAGCTCATCAGTGGACCAACCCAGTGATGAGGCTGTTGCCCTCACAGTTGGGTCATCTCTCCGTACTGTTGCTAGCTGGGAGCAAGGCGGACAAGGCCCTTTGGATGGGGAAGATTCACATGCACATCCGTAAGAGGTGCTATATGTCTGACTATTGGATGATCCGTGTATCCTGCAGGGAGACCCCGCAGCAGGATGGCCTGAGATTTCGTCAGGATACCAGGTGCGTAGTAATTTGACAATTGACAACGGCTTCTTCTGAATTTGCCTTGTCATCTTTTCTGACCCTGTGATTGCTGGCAACCGAAACTGTGGGAGATGAAGATGGAGAAGAAATGGGACTGCTGCGTCATCACTAGCAGCGGGGTTTTGTTTGTTTGTTTGGTTGTTTTGTTTTTTTCTGATGCTGTCAATCAAATCCTGGGCTTTGCACACACAGTAGGGAAATGATTGACAACGGAGCCATTCCCAGTCCTTCCTAGGTTTGACTGAGACAAGCATTCACTGTACAGCTCAGGCTAGTCTGAAACTCGTGATCCTCCTGCCTCGGCTTCCCGGGTGCTGGGATTACAGATGTACCGTACATTTGGGGGAAAAGGCACGGTGGCACATATCTGTAGCCCTAGCACTTGGGAGGTTAAGGCAGGAAGATGATGCCAACCTTGAGGCTAGCCTGGGCTACGTAGTGAGTTTAAGTCATTTTCTCCCCATCCCCCAACACTTGCACATGCTTGAGCTCGCATACACGTGCACACACTCACTCTCACACAGAAACACACACTCTCACACAGACACTCACACACACTCCACACAGACACACACACTCACAGACACAAACACACACATGCACAGACACTCACAGACACACACACACACACACAGACACAAACAGACACACACACACTCACACACACGGGGGAGGGACACCCTAAAAAACAAATAAAAAATACAAAATGAAAAGGTGTTTAATGTCTGTGTGGCCTGACCTTGACTTCCTGTCTCCTTTCCCATTTCCGGCTCTGATTTCCCAGCATGTCTTCCTCCTCTTCCCTTCCCTCCCAGCACAAAGACAGGGCTACACGTGCAGGGCTTTGAAGTTCACAGGCTTACAGGCATTACCTCACGGAAAGTGCAGGAGAAGCACAGGACCACTTCTGCCAACTGGATCTTGGGGATTAGTCCTTTAACATTTCATGCCTGGGATCTTGCAGCCTGCCTTGATGCCTTCCCAGTGTTTGGCGTCTCCCCGTGCCAAGGCACTTTATAGACTGATGCTAAAATCATCTTCCTTCCCTGCTGATCTGAACATGCCACCATCTGGAGTCCATTTATAGCCTTCCCATCACCCTTGGGGTAATGTATTTTCTCGCAGCCTTAGAGAATCTGTCTGCCAAGACCTCTGCATTGCCTTCCTTCACTTAGGGTAGAGGTGTAGGAAAATATCAGTGATTTTTGGAGCAAGGACTAGTCCCAAATGGGAACAGCAGAGAAGGGGTTTGAAGAGGAAGTGTCCTTTGGTGTGTGTAAGGACGCACAGATTTCCTATAGCAGAAAGGACAGACAGAACAGACAGCACTGGCCTGGATTGGTTTCGGTCTGGTGGTTACATGAATTGTTCTGTTACTCTCTTGTCATCCTGGGCATTCGATCATGCAAGTTACTTGATACTCTATTTATCTGTTGTTGCAAAAATGCCTACATCCCTAAGAGCCTGACGTCTCTGAATACCTAACTTAAAGTGCCCCCCCCAAGGGTGACGGCCGTACAGTGTATGGAAAGGCACAGAGTGACTTTGTTTCCAGACTATCAGTACAGTGAATAGGAGACGAGCTCACGTGGACGGATGAACATCTTGCCCCTCTCAGGTGCTGGCTTTCACTGGAGCCTCTGATGCAAACGGGGCGTGGAAATGTTATCATCCCTTAGGGGAGTGTTTGCATGAGGCATAGTGCGTGATACATCTCAAAAAAATAACAGTGCTGAACCACACAGGTTTGTCATGAGCAGTGTGAGGGCAGAGAGTTCTATTTGTGAACCTTGAAAACTAAAATAAAGTAAGCCTAACATTTTGGATCTGAAACATGCCTCGTTACTTTGCTACATCTCTCCCAACTGCATATTCATTCCGTAAGAACCACACAAAAATAGCAAGAGTATCGAGTACACACATGGCTCTCTCTGGCATTTTCTGTAAGGCAGGCAGGCGTCTGGGAAACCAGTTTTGTGTGAAGTAGTCTGTCTTCTGATCACCTACCTACTCAGCTTTGATCCTCACAAAGACCAGGCTTAGATTTGCCTATTTTGGTCATTACACGCTGGGATGTTGGCCGAGGAGCTGAGTAAAGAGAGAAACTGTGTATGTTTAGTTTTAGTTTTGAAAACTGATAAAACAATATAAAATATTTCAGTGAGGCGGATTTCAAGACTGGATATGTAAGAAAACTGTACTACGAGGAAGACCCTTTCAAAGTCCTGGTAGCTAAGATGCTAAATTAGGCATGAGCCCAACGGGCATTGAGCCCAAGGACACGCAGGTGGGCAAGGAACAGAGGGACACAAAGGAAAACTCATGTATCCATGATGTTCTGGTATTTGTGGGAATCACATAGGGCCATGGAATTAAACGAGGAAAAGCTAGGAGAATGACTATCCTGAATTTCATATAACCAGGGATTCGATGTCATCTGTGGAATGTTCTCTACAAACCACCTGTCTGCCTCCTGCCCAGCCATCAAGCCTTTGAACTCTGACATCCATTTTCATCATACTTTTGAACTCAAACACACGCATCTCTAATTCTTCCTCATAAGCCCCCTCCATGCTGTCCTCTCATTGGCTGGGTTTCACTTAGGTGCCCTCTAACTTAGCTGGTGTAACTGTTGTATAAAATAAAGCCCACAAAACCAGCTTGCCCAATCTCCCTGACTTCTCTTAAAAAAAAAAAAAAAAGGTGCCATTAAATTTTTGTTTGATTAGGCAATATGCTCGCAATGCATGTATACGAATACACATGTATGCACAATTACACAAGAGAAATCGTCTATCTTCTCTTTCTTTTTGCCCAATTCCAAGAATGTTTCACCCTGATTGTAGGGATTGAACCTAAGGCTTTGCACACAGCAGGTAAACCCAGGGTCACTGAGCTGTGTCCCTAGCCTTTGGCTTTTTGAGACAGAGTGTCACTATATAGCTCAGGCTGTCTTGGAATGTACAATCCTTCTTCCTAACTAGCTGGCATTACAGACATGCGCTATCACACCAGACAAGACATTTCTTTATGCACATACCTCCCTCACCGCAAATAAATCTCCTAATTTTAATCACATGCAGTTTTGACCAGGTTTCTGATCATGAGTAGTTGTGAAACAAATACCTCTATACTTAGTGCTTAACGTAATTTATTCTTTTGCCTCACCCTTCAGTGGTTGTGTGAGCCCAGCCGGCAAGTTCCTGTTTGGGTTTCTCACGTTCCCTTGTCCTCAACTGCTGGACTAGTCTGGGCTGGACATCCCAAATAGCTTATGAGTGGCCAATAACTGATAATGTTGTCTAATGGGCACTGCACTGCTGGAACCCCTCCACATAGGGCTTCTCTACATACCTTGGGCTCCTCACAGCTAGGCAGTTTTCTCCTGAGTGGGCACATCCTAAAAATAAGAGTCCCGAGACAGCAGGAAATGGAAGCTGCCAGGCCAATTAAGGGTTATTTCAAGAACTGGTGATATCATCCCTGTGAACTCAATGGGCCAAGGCATCCCCAAGGCTGTTCAAACAGACCCAAGTCTTCATGGGAGGATGCCCACTGCAGACCAAGGGCAACAGGTGACAATGCCATGGTCACCTTCACGAAGTTTGATCTGCAGCACTGTGGGGAGTGGTTTTGTATCCTCTATCTTTTTTTTTTCCCATCTCGATTGTTTTCATTTCATTCCCTCAACGCTCATAGATAGTTCTTTGTCAGGGCCACCTCCCAGCTCCTCAATTTCTGCTCACTACCGAAAGGAAGCCTGTCTAATGTGTGGTTCTCACCACAGATATTTCCAAACGTGTAGCATTGATGACGTTACTTCCGAAGTAAAAACCATCAGCTCTGGTACCTCTCTGCCTTTAGAAAAAGGGATAAACGGCTGGCCAGTGGTCTTGTTTGGATGTTGTTGGGTTTTTACACACAGGATTTATAAGGGGTTTTTTGTTTTGTTTTGGTTTTTATTTTTTTTTCCAAGACAGGGTTTCTCTGTATTGCTTTGGAGCCTGTCCTGGAACTTGCTCTGAAGACAGGCTGGCTTCAAAACTCTCAGAGATCCACCTGTCTCTGCCTCCCAAGTGCTGGGATTAAAGACATGCGCCAACACTGCCCAGCTGGACCTACAGTTTTTAAGCTTTCAATAATACAAAGTCATGTTCTGCATTAAAAAAAGAAGAAAAAAAAGAACCCAGGGGAAGGAGCTATTTGAAAAACTGAGTTCTCATGCATGGAGACATCCAGTTACTCAGTGAATGTGATCTGCTGCTAAACATACTAAACAAAAGAAAAAAATGCCATTGTAGGGCGTAATTCTAGCGTCAGAGAGGCAGCAAGAGGTTGAATCAGTGTAATACGCAGAATGATGATGTAGACTGTTGGATGGCAACACGCTCTATAAAAGTCTGGGAAAGGGCTGGGCTTTATATTACACGAAAGGCCTCCCTGAAACGGTGACATTTGAATGGAAGAAATGAAATGAGCTGGGTAAGAGAGATGTGGATTTCTAGGATGGTACCATATTGGATAGCCAGTAGCCATATGCTGCTATCTAAACTTATATAACTTAAATTGAATAAAGTTTAAAATTTAGTTCTTCGGTCACACTTGCCACATTGCAAGTGCTCGGTAAGCACAAGTTTTAAAGGATTGAAAAAAAAAAAGATCTAGAATATTCCTTTCAGTGCAGCAAGTGTTATGGTATGGCATTACGGAGGGATGGTGTTTCGGCAGAAGGGAAAAGGCAGCGACGCCAGGGTGAACTTGACCAAAAATAAATCTACTTATAGATTCCTGCTCTTCCCCACAGCTTTTCTCTCTCTCTCTCTCTCTCTCTCTCTCTCTCTCTCTCTCTCTCTCTCTCTGTCTCTCTCTGTCTCTCTCTGTCTCTCTCTGTCTCTCTCTGTCTCTCTCTGTGTGTATGTGCAAATACACATACGTGTGTGTGTGTGTGTGTGTGTGTGTGTGTGCGCACGCAGGCATGTGGAGGCCAGAGAAAAAGCTTGGATATTAGTCCTCAGGTGCCTCCCATTCTTAACTTTTTTTTTTTTTTTAATATAGTGTCTCTTACTTGCCTGGAGCTTGCCCCTTTAGATGGCTGACCAGCAATCCCAAGGGATCTGTCTGTCCACCTCTCTTATGCCCTGCCTAAAAACAAAAACAAAAACAAAACCCAAACAGGGTCTTAGGTTCTAACTTGGGCCTGTGCAAGGCAATCACTTTAGCAACCACGCTATCTTCCCACTCCTACTGCTCACTTTTATGCTGAGGAGGATACATGGCTTTTATTATTGATTGCTTTAACCTAAACCGACTTTTCAAAGGCCCTTACTGATGTTGTGCTTTAGATATACTCCATGTTCTATTCTATAGAATCGGTGCCATGAATTTCAAACTCCTGGGCCTTACGCTGAAAACTGTGTGAACCTGGGCTTTTGTGGTGGATGTAACCCTAGCACTTGGAAGATAGAGAAAGGAGAACCAACAGTTCATAGTTATCCTCAGCTTCATAGGGTGTCCCAGGCAGGCCAGTCTGGCATACATGAGACTGTCTCGAAGGAGGAGGAGCAGGAGGAGCAGGAGGAGGAGGAGGAGGAGGAGGAGCAGGAGGAGGAGGAGGAGGAGGAGGAGGAGGAGGAGGAGGAGGAGGAGGAGGAGGAGGAGGAGAAAAGCAAAAACCCAAAAGCAACCACCACCAAAAACTCCCAAAGCCAAAGGAAGGAAATCTGCATGAACGTGCGTGAAGATCAAGGATGTCAACCAGGAGACAACCTAAGTGTTATCTTTTGTAGTCCACAGATAATTCAGGTGTTAAGTCTTGGGGATGATACAGCAGGAACATCCACAGGCCAGAGGCAGTGTTGATTAGAAGTGTCCTCTCGCGGGGAGTTTGAAGTAGGTGAGATCTTTGAACTGAAGGTAATGAATAAGTGCCCACTGGCGCGCAAGTATTAACATAGAAACCAAGAGAATCTGGTGAGGCATACACACGTGGACTTTGATTCTTGGATAAATCTGCATCATAGACATCTGGAAACCATAACAGACTTTAAAGTGCATTGCTGAGCCTTTCCCAGTAAACACACACGGGTGAAGGTGACAAAAAACTGAGCCCTTTGTGGTAAGTCGCCAACGCAAATTCTATTTTTCCTTCTACTTCTTCACTGTGCTGTTATTTCTCCTCTGACAGGACAGATTCCCCATCCTCTGTGTCCAATAGGCTCTGTGTGACACAACCTGGGTGCTGCTCCTCCCCCTCCCCCTCCTCCTCCTCCTCCTCCTCCTCCTCCTCCTCCTCCTCCTCCTCCTCCTCCTCCTCCTCCTCCTCTCCTCCTCCTCCTCCTCCTTATCACAATTTCAAATCTCCTGGCTTGAAGGGCTCCTCCTTTCCCTTGTCTGGCATCTTCTCCACTCAGCCTTAAGGCACAGTGCTGGCTTCTTCCTGCTTTGGTTTAAGATTTTCTTCTCTGGAGTTTTCAGAATTCACACTTACTTGGCGATTAGCAAGAGCATGGACTGATTTTCTCCCAGTGCTTACTAGCCCTGGCTGAGTTTCCCTGCCCTTAACTCAAGAGATTCAGAGATCACTGATCTTCCCCTCCTTTCCCACCTGGGCACATGTCCGTGCACACTTGGCCAAACATCTTCTGTGTGAGAGGCAAAATAGTAACCCAGACTTCATATCCGTACTTGTCATTAAAAAAATTTACACGCGAACAAGCCGTTTGAACCCTTGCCAGTCGTAGACAAACAAACAAACAAACAAAAAAAAAAAAAAACCCCAAAAACAGTGGGTTCCAGAGTCCTAAAAGGCCCTGCTGGCGATCCACTGCCCTTGGGGTTGAAGACCTTCCTGGAATGGTTTTCCACTCAGCGATCCACAATTCTTACCTCCTGGAATAGTATAAGCAGTGATTCACACCGCACTAAGCCATCACAGTTTACCAAGCACATTCATCAGGATCACAAGGCTTCCAGGTAGGTCAGGTTCCAACACGTTAACAGAGATTCACCTTCGGGCCACCAGACTTGCATCAAAACCAACAAGTTTTCTCCGTTCACCCTTTCACGAGGAACGTGCCCACGGGGACCACAGAGGGGGCAATGCTGTCCCAGGAAGCATTGCATATTCTAGGATAAAGACTCTGCCGTGGGGGCTAGGCTGTGCAAAAAGCGCGGGAGGGAAAAGACCTCTTAGCTCTCCGGGTCTTAGTTCAGGGCAGTCCTGGCTGGGGGCTGGGGGACCGGAGGATGGGGGCCGGAGGCGGAGCCTGGGAATGACGCACCTGTGCAGACACGGGGCACGGTGCGCTCGGGGCCTCTTCCGCAGGCGGTGGGAGTGTCCGGGCCGCCCGGAGGTGAGCGGGGGGCGGGGCGGGGAGCACGGGGCGGGGCCGAGGCTCCGGGGCCGGGCGCGCGCCAATGGGCAGCGGCTGGCAGCGCGTCCCGCGCCCGAGCCGCAGTCGCGCCCTCTCGCTGCCTGGCGAAGGCGCGGAGGCGAGCGCGGAGGAGAGCAGCCGCCGGCGCCGCTGCCGCCGTCAGGGCGTCAGGATGGCCGTGGGCTCGGTCAAGATGCAGCCACCGTGCGAGAGCCCGGCGCTGGCCTCGGCGGCCCCGGCCGACGGCCCCCTGCGCCGCAGCCCGAGCGCCCGGGAGCCCGAGCGCGAGCCGCCCGCCACGTCTCTGCGGCCGCGCCTGAGGGACCTGCCTGCGCTGCTGCGGAGCGGGCTCACGTTGCGGAGGAAGCGGAGCGCCGCCGGGGCCCGGGTGAGTGGCCCGGGCGCGCACGTGGAGCCCCCAGCCGCCGTGCGGGGCCGCGACCCCGCGACCTGGAAGTTGGGGAGGTGGCGGGACTCCACTGGAGAGGCCCCGGGAAAGCGAGGTTAGGGGGCGCCCCTCCGGCAGCTCTGGGCGCCCTTCTCCCCAGATGCACCTGACCGAACCCAGGGGCACCCGGGCATCACCGGAGAAGGGCTGTTTGCTGCCTCTGAGCGGAAGCTGCAGGTGTCCAGTGACTGAATCAGCCAGGCCCGTCCAGCAGCAAGTCCCAGGCCTCCCCACTCTGGGGTCCTGTGTGCAGGTGGCCAGCGACGTGCGCGCTTGTTTTGGAAGGTTGATAGCAATGTCTGGGCACCAGGACTGCCCTGGCAGCCGCCGCTGCTGAAGGGGAGGGAGACTTGCAGTTGGAAGAGCTTGGGAGAGCTTCTGGCTCCCGAGTTCTGGCGCCCACAGCACTCAGCACTCCGGGACGCTCCCTGGAGTGGGAGAGTGTAGGACCCTCGGGAATCTCAGATGTCGACTTCCTTGATGGTGTGCTCAGATATGACTTCCTGGTGTTGGAGCATTTCTTGTGTTCTAAATACACCTCAGGAACTGAGCAGGCCAGGCATGTCTTCTCTGTTAAAAGGAGGGCTTGCTTGTCACCTTGGGGATCCTTAAGCTACTCAGGATAAACCAGTAGGTCTTCAAGACACCAAAAGACTACTCTCATTGACTTCTCTACTTTGATACATCCTACTCATTATTAAAAAAAAACAAAAACAAAAACAAACAAAAAAAAAAAACAAAACTTGACCATTATGTAGCATTAGCTGAGAAGTTGCAACAATGTAGATGGTTTTTGACTAAAAATGTTATCTGCCTGGAAAAGAGATCGTAGTTGGAGACTTGCAGCTCCTGTGACATTGGTTTGTTTCAGAAACTTGGGTGTTGTGGAAAACATTTGTTTCGTTGTAGCTTTCTGTGGACGCGATGGGATCTGAAATGACACAGGTCTTCAGCTTCTCCAGGCTTGGTTCCTCCTTTCCTAGGCATTTTTCTTCTTTGGGCCAACTTAGAGGGTTGTTCCTAGGATTCCCTCGTGCAATAAGGAAAATTTAAAAAGTTTCAGAATCACCCACACAGTAATCTTGATTGTGTGGCTATATAGGATGCTCGCAATGAAAGCCAGGAAGTATGGCCCCAAGATATGGTAGTGAAATAAACACAGGATCCAGAATTATAGACTTTGCAAGAATCTAGGGGAAAGTAGGTCAAATTGTGTTCCTATTATCCTTGACAGTTGCTTTTGCATGACACAGAATACTGAGGACACGAGGGCAGCGGGGCGATCTGTGACAGGGATTGCCCAGGTTTCTGCATAGATCTATCTGCAGTGTCCATCTACACTGGCTCCAGTTTCTTGTTTCCTGGGATGATGATGTGTGTCAAAGTGCAGACTGACCCTTGATATTTTCCAGACAACTCAGCATGAACTTTAATAACTCTTTTTGTTTTTTTTTTTTTTTTTTTTTTTTGTTATGGTGCATTGTGTTAGTTCTTTGCAAGCTTAAATGGATGTCTCTTTAATTGGGAGAAGATTGTCAACTTTTTCAGTGTTGGAAGCTCACGCTTCCCAATAACTTTGCTCTCCTACTTTGGAGGAGACTATTTTAGTTTACTTTCTGTTGCTGTGATGAAACACCATCACCAAAAGCAACTCTGGGAGAAAGGGTCTATTTAGAGCTTACAGCCGGTCAGTAGGGGGTCCAGGGAGTAAGTCAGGGCAGGAACCTGAAGGCAGGAACTGACGCAGAGGCCATGGAGGAATGCTGCTTACTGGCTTAACCCATGGCTCGCTCAGCCTGCCCAGTGGTGTCACTGTTGAGATTGGGCAGGGGCCTCCCACTTTGATCACCAAATCAAGAAAAGCCCTACAGACTAGCCTTCAGGCCAGCTGATGTGACATTTTCTCAACTGAAAGTCCTCTTCCCAGGTGACTATAGCTTGTGTGAAGTTGAAAAACACTAAGCAGAGTAACCACTTTTGTGATTTTTGGAGCCATCACCAAAGGGACAGGAAGGAGCCGAAAGAAGGAAAAACAAAGTGAAATCATGTGTCCCTGTGTCAGGCAGCTCAAGCCACCCTTACAGAGTGCCCCGGGCTGCTTGACTTCAAGAGATGCTTATTTTCTCATAGTTTCAAATGCTGGCAAACCCAAGCTCAGTGTTCAGGCCGATTGACCTTGTTTCTGCATTGGGCTTGCCTTACAGGGAGGGCACTTTCTTTTACCCACTCCCCTGACCTTTCTTCAGCAGGGTCAAAGGGAGGACCCTGAAATATTGTAAGGCTGTCAGAGGGAGGACCCTGACGCATTACAAGGTGACTAATCTTATCATGAGGGCCCCAACCCTCATAACCAAATATAACCTGAGTACTGCTAGTCTCCATCACATTCCCCTGCCAACCCAAATTTCCATCACAGTAAGGGTTTGTGCTTCAACATAAGAATTGTATGGAAGACATAAGCAGTCCATAACAAGGAGGGATTTGAGAGGAAGAGACAAATAGTAAAATACATCCAGGCTGGTTGGTGGGTGATGGACACCTGAGGGTAATCGGTAGCCCTTGATTAGGACACTGATGTTAATGTCAAGGCATCATGGCCTTACCTCCAGATTGGAGCTGAGTGAGCTCAGTTAATAGAAGTTCACCGGGAGCAAAGCGGCTTCGAGCACTGGACAGTTGGTGAAGAGTTCTAATCACACTAAGATCTGATTTAGTAGTATGTGTCGTCCGTGCTGTCTCAGACTCCCATGTATCTGGACGATCTAACACCTTCTCAGGATGTCATTTTGAGAAACGAGGATTGACTAGGGGGAGGAGGGGCGAGTCAGCTTACCTTCTGTCTACCTTTTACCTAATGATTTTAGCCTCATCAGTGACTGAAGCCATCTGCATTAGGGAATGCCAACATACAGACAGCCTAAACCTACTGTTCCTTTTTCATTTATTGATTAGAACATTGTCTATAAAAAGCTTTCTTTCATGAATTATTTGAGTTTTCCGACATTCATGCCATATAGGAAAGAAGAGGAAATTCCGTTTTTCCCATTTATCATAGCAATATTTTAGTATCCTAACAACCTTCACCAGTAACCAGAATAGTTCTTTTCTTCAGTGTCATTGAGAATTAATGCATTTGTTCTAGTCTGTTGTGGCAAGTTCTCTTTCTAACAGTGTGCCCAGGTATCCTACATACTTTGCAGCTCGTCTCAGTACACTCAGGAGCCTTTTGACTTTCTGGCATGTATCATGTCCATATTTTCCCTTCACACTTGAAGCTAACCATCTGTTCAAGGAGCACTGAGCTTTCTAAAAGTTATTATTAAGAGTGGTTCATTTCTCCTATGTCTTGCTTCCTTTAGTGTCTAGTCTTAGCCTTCCACCTTAATATTTAAAAATCTTTAAAAATCAGGGGCTGGAGAGATGGTTTAGTGCTTTAGAGCACCAGCTGCTCTTTCAAAGGACCCGAGTTCAAGTCCTGGCACACATATGGCACCTTGCAGTTGTCTGTAACCAAGTCCAGGGGCCCTGACACGGGTGGCGAAACATCAAAGCACGTAAGAAAATTCTAATCAGGCAATTTGAAGATTGATGTAAAACAGGCATTGCTAGTCATTGTATCTTTATGTGCTGTCAGATGCTGGAAATGGCATATTTTGGTCTTTGCTATTGGGATATTTCCTACTAGGCTCTGAGATGGTCTTCATTGCCTTAAAGTGTTTTAATTACAGTAGGGAAGTTATTTAGATGTTCACAGTGGACAACAATGTCCTCGTGATGCTCAGCCTTTGATTTCACAATGGATCCTAACCCCATGGTCCTCTACTGATGCTCAGCCTTTGGCTTCACAATGGACCCTAACCCCATGGTCCTCTACTGATGCTCAGCCTTTGGTTTCACAATGGAACCTGCCCCATAGTCCTCTAGTGATGCAGCTTGGAATGCACTGTGTATCTCAGCTTAACCTTGAACATGTGACATCTTCTTGCTTTAGCCTCCTGGATTCTGAGATTATAGTCATGAGCAATCCCTCTAGGCTGATTTACTCTTGAAGAGAAACAAACCTGTCCCCTCTGTCCAAGCTGGAACACTGTGTGTATGTTGCAATGTCCTCCTCAGCCAGAAACTTGTCTTTGCTGAGTGGGAAATACACACTGCTCTGCATTACCCTAGTGTGCCTACTTAATACTTGTTTTAAATATGTGCGTTATAAACTGAGCGTATGATTTTTTCCTCTCTATTTATATTAAAATCAGAAGCTTGTGCATCACTTACATGTTGCCAGAAGCTTCATTCAGTTCTTACAACAAGCCTTGTAAGTTGGACGTAGCTGTGTGTATCCTGTAGATCTGGAAACTGGAACACAGAAGTGGCTTGTTGAACTTCTCGGATTGTGTAGGTGGGAAGAGGGAGGGAAGTTTGAATCCAGGCAGGCCAGTCACCAGCAGACAATCCTTGTTTTGGGTGGATTGTCAAGCTCTCAAGTGCAGAAGGGGCAAAGGCTCTGTTCACAGTAAGGTGCTATAACTTTTGGGACTTGCTGATCATACCTTGCCACTCTGGGAATGCCCAATAAATTGGTGCAGAGCCAGGCTAACTTTTCTTTCATTATAGCACAAACAGGCTGCCACTGACCGAATTGGGTATGGGCCAGGAAGAGTGGGGAGAAGCATTATGGGTATGGCTGAATGGTAAGTGGTACTTGCCAAATTTAAAATAGCAGTCAGCATGTCCTAAGGAAAAAATATCACCTGGCTGACCTAGACAACAAAGGTCAACCGAAACCTCGTGCGCTGGCCAGCTTTCTTGATCTGTTCATGGTAGCCTGTAAGGAGACCAAACATTAGTGGAGGCATGCCCACTGCAGGCAAGGTTAGTCAGACCAGAGGCAAAGAATGAGTGATGAACTTATCTGAGAATCGTGACATCCTTGCATCTGCTTGCTGACGAGCTGCCAACCTGAACCCAGTATTAAAACAAAAACAACTCTTGTTAACCAAGGCTTCAGATGAAGTGCGGTTGGTCCCCCATCATCCAGGGAATTCTGGTTCTAGAACTTCCCGCAGGTACCACGTTGCTGTTTGTTCACGCCCCTTGCATAAAGTGAAACAGTGCTTGCATGTAACCTACACACATAACTTCGGACCATCTAGAGTGTTTATGATATCTAGGCTGATGCTAATGCTGTGCCAATAGTTCTTTGGTCATCTTGTTTAGCAAGTTGGGACAAGGAGTAAAAAAGTTTGTATGTGTGGGTCCTCCCATCCCCCAGATATTTTTGATTTGTGGTTGGTGAATTTGTAGATGCCAGCCCCGTGGAAACAAAACCAATTCTAAAACTCCATAGTAATATCTGGGCATCGGCGTTCATATCTAAAATCCCAGCATCTGGAACACCGAGGCAGGAAGAATGTAGAGGCTTGCTGGGGCTACAGAGTTCCAGGTTAGCTTGAGCTTCAGAGAGACCCTGTCCCAGAAACAGTAAAAACAAAAACCTCCAGCTCTTGCTTGGTAAGAAGAGACCACAGTCTAGGATTCTGTGGTGCAGATACAATGTAGATGAAACACTAGGAACACTGGAATTGAGATTTTTTTTTAACCCCCTTCTCTGGCTGAATGCTTATTTCGAGCAAATTAGCTATTATAAACATGTTTATGGAAATGTAGGCACAAAAATTTTGACTTTTGTATGCAATGTCAAATTGCATTTTTTAAAAAAATGTGATAGTCTAACATATAGTGATTATTTTTAGGTGATGTCTAAGTCTTGGTAGCAAAACCAAATTTCACACTTTCCTTGTCTCTTAAAGTTGAGTTGGCAGTAATTGGTAACTTGTGTAGCTAAAAATCGATGGGAAGACAGGAAGAGCTAAGTCACTGGTGAAGGCTTGGAGTATTTGTGATTTAAATTTTTTTAATATTGAATAACAGCTCTTGTTATGAATACTGGTAATGCCATGATAACATGAGATCTGGGAGCTTTTTGTAAGAAGTTGTAAAATTTCATGTGAATAATCAAAGTTGATAGCTTGGCTTTCCATGTGTGTATGTGTGGCCAATATTATTATGGTAAATAGTTCATAAATGGCAAAGCCCACATATGCTGCTATGGATTGCAATCACTTAAAGGAATGAGGCATGCTCATTGATTAGAAAATTACGAACTTTCCTGTGACTACCCAGTGGGGGAACAGCAGAGGCAGCATGGAGCTTGTGATTCTGATTCCCTGTTGTCACAAAGTTAATGCTTGGACATGGTAACATGAGGTGTATTGGAAAGTAGCTGCATGGGACATTTCAAATCAAGGTGTTAGCCGTTCTCTTCCTCATGTCTTCAGAGGTGGCTCCCAGGGCACGGCACTGATGTCACCTCACCCACCGTCAGAACAGCTGTGGCACTAGACAGTGATATTCTGGAGAGCCACATTCCAGAAGCTCCTGTGTTCTGAGCTTGGTGCCACACTATCCATGTGTAGATTTAGAAAGTAAGCCAGATGCTCTTTTGGCCTGTGTAAGAAACTCAAAGAAGAGGGGAAGTGAATCTCTTGTGACCCAGAATTTCTGTTAACAATAACAAGCTTGGGACTTAGGAAACCTGAAGATGTACAGCACGCACCCGCGGTCCCCAACTGCTGGTGTGGTGGGATCTGGGGAGTGAGTCGTTTGCACACAGGAACTGGAGATTGAGGCAAACCAGCCAACGTGGCAAGATTCGTGTCTCTTCGAAAATAGAAAGACAGAGGGAAGGAAATACAGATTAGGAAATCAGAAGGATAGACATAAAGTCACCGAACCATTTAAAATTAAAATAGTTGAGGATATATGAATACGGGTTAAAGAAGTTACCTTTGCCATGTTTGCTTTTTAATGGGGTGCGATCTAGTGAAAGCTTCTTTTGGGGGTTTGGTGGATCCTAGCTCTGCTAGGGGCAAGGTGGGATTAGACGTGCAAGGCCATCCTCATCTACATGGAGAGCCTGGGCTACATGAGATGCACGCGCAGACCTAAATTTGCATCTTGTTTCAAAGCCTTTTGTCATCCACACCCTGGATGTGGAAATCTTTCTTGAAATTTTCAGACAGCGATGCATGGTCTTATAATTGCTTTGACCTGTTACCTTCCCTTTCTCTAAATATTTGAGCTATGCCATTCAGTTGTGAACAAATGTTTTTTTTTTTTTTTTAAAAAAATGCGCTATCATGTGTTAAAATATTTTATCAGTTTGATGAATGGAAATTATTCACCTCCATAGCAGAGTCCTGGTAGGTGTTAGCCATGATGACCTTAGGTCCCATTATTATTCAACAGATCCTCCTCTACACAAAGTAGCTTTGTTTGAAGTAATGTAAGAATTGTAACTCAGCTGCAGTCATGGCATCCTGGGATGAGATGTCTTATTGTACAGACAGAAGCTAAGTGAATTTTCTGAGTAGAGGGGACGAAATTTGCACCCAGGAAGTCTAGCTCCATGGGGAGCAGACAACCTACAGGCTTCCTATACACTCATTCTAAATGATGCCTTTCTTAGTTAATCTCTCACTTTTTTTTTTTTTTATCTTAACACTGTAGCTTGTCATTAATGTGACCATTTCAGGGAGCACTTCCAGTCATTCTAAAGTCTTACCATATTATAAAATCATATGATAAAGAGCTATAATAAACCATGTTTTCATTAAAAAAAAAACTGCATGGTTTGTAAAAAAAATATCAATATAAGTCACTGCATTAAAAAGGTGCATGAAACTACAATACATATTAAGTGTGGCATATACATATTAAGACTCTATTAACACAATTCTTTGTTTTGAAAACAATTTATTTTACGTGCATTGGTGTTTTGCTTGCATGTATGTCTGTGTGAGGGTGCCGAATCCCCTAGAGCTGGAGTTACAGACATTTGTGAGCTGCTGTGAATATGCTGGTACTTGAACCCGGGTCCTTTGGAAGAGCAGGCAGTACTCCTAAACCACTGGGCCATCTCTTCAGCCTCTCCATTCTTCAGCCTCTCCATTGACAATTCTTAAGGGCACTGAATACTGATACTGCTTAGATAATGATTTACACTTTAAAGGGGAATACATTGAAACTTTCTTATAAGAGCTAACAATAGCTTCCCATAAAGGGAATTAAAAATGTGTGTGGATATAAACCTAAATTATTATTGGATCCCTCACAGTTTTTTTTAAGAACTTAAGTATAATTTAAAAATTAATCTTGAGCCTGACACATCTTTAATCCCAGCTCTCGGGAAGCAGAGACAGGCAAATCTCTCTGAGTTCAAGAAGGCCAGCCTGGTCTATAAAGCAAGTTCCAAGACAGACTCCAAAGCAATACAGAGAAACCCTGTCTCGGGGAAAAAAAGTCTCTCCCCTTCAAGCTTCTTGGAACAGATTCATTAATGTAAAAATGAGGGAGATTTGGACTTGCCCCTTTGCCTGTCTCAGTCATCTGTGTGGCTAAGTTGGAAGGGGCTTTCCTGGTGGCTTGAGAGCCTTCCTGTGTCTGTCTTCCCTGCATGGGATGCTGCTGGCTCTTGTTTGTGGCGTGCTCTTCACTGTGCTCTGCCTACACTGTGGCGGATTTCCAGGGAGCACGCCAGACCTTAAGTAAAGTTGAAAGGTCAGGTCCTGAGAACAGAGCCTTTCTGCATCCTGGCAGTTAGCTTCCTGCCCTCTTTCCTAACTGGTTTAGCAGCTTAGACTCCAGCCGCATTGGTGGTTTTGCTGTTCAGTCGAACATGACCTTGTCAAATCATTTACCTGGAGCTGGTAGGAGGTATAGTGCAAATACTTGTGGTTGCCCAACAGATGTGGCGCATAAGGTGCGGATTGTAAATTTGTTTTACTCTCTGGTTGCCTTCGAAGGAAGTAAATGGCTTATCACTCTGCTCTCCACGTTGACACCAGTGGGTACACACTGCCAGGAGTCTGCTGCTCATACCGTGCTATGGACTTATGCATAGGCATATGGTTACGTACAAAAATTAAAACACCGAAGATGTAACGTTTAGAAATGAAGATGGGGGTTCCTATCCCTCCTGGTGCCACAGCCACTTTGCCCCCAAATAAACACACAGACGCCATATTTCACATACTGTTGTTCGATGGCTAGGGCTTCTTATGGGCTAGCTCTGTCTTAATTATTAACCCATAACTACTAATCTATGTATTTCTACATGGCCTTATCTTACCAGAGAACGCCTGGTGTGTCCTACCTTCTCTGCCTCTACATGGCATCTCTTCCTAGCAGCCTCTCCCTGCCTCTCTTCCCCAGCATTCTTTTTGCTTCTACTGGCCAATCAGTGTTTTATTCATCAACCAATCAGACAAACATAGATTCAGAAGGACATCCCCCATCATAGAAAACTCAGGGAAGTTCATTTATCAGAATACATTCTGGTTGTGGTAATATATAGCAGGAAACATTTTTCTGTGAGTGTCACTGATTGGCCACGTGACCCAGATTAGGTCAAACGATCTGAATTCCTGATTTTAGAGGCATACCCATGTTCTGTAGGGCAATTAATGATAGGGAGGGAAGTGTTTTTGATATTTTTGCTCTCTTTCATATTAAAGTTGAGACAGCAGTCTTTCTACATTAGGATGCCAACTCCACCTGCAGATGTCTTTGGGCACATCTTAGACAAATGGCAGGAGGAGTGTCTAATAT
Source organism: Cricetiscus sungorus (assembly GCA_030556225.1). Classification (NCBI taxonomy): domain Eukaryota; kingdom Metazoa; phylum Chordata; class Mammalia; order Rodentia; family Cricetidae; genus Cricetiscus; species Cricetiscus sungorus. The sequence goes on along the minus strand of JANBXA010000369.1, from coordinate 2,081,775 downwards.
CCACCTCATTTCTTGTAGAGGAAGGGAAGATAAAATACGATCAGAAGAAACAACTGAAGATGTCTTAGTTAGGGTTTGTATTGCATTAAAAGACCATGGACAAAAGCAACTTGGGGAGGAAGGACTTTATTTCAGCTTGTAGCTCTCAGGACATATCCAGTCACTAAAGGAAGTCAGGACAGAAATCCATGCAGGGCAGGAACTGTAGCAGAAGTCATGAGGGACTTCTGCTTACTGATTTGCTCCTCCTGGCTTACTCAGCCGGATATTTGTTTGTTTGTTTGTTTATGTTCTGGACAACCTAGGGCCACCTGCCCAGGGCTGACACTGTCCACAGTGAGCTGGACCCCCACCCCTGTCTCATCAGTTGTCAATCAAGAAAAATGTACTGTAGACTTGTCTACAGGCTGATCATATGGAGGCACGTTCTCCATTCCCATTTCCTCTTCCCAGATAGGTTTGTGTCAAAACCCAACCAGCACAGTCAAATGCTTGTCCACAATTACTAAACCATAACCTTTCCTTTCTTGTTCATATTCAAGATCTCATATCAATATCAGAATACAAATATAGCATAAATATGACATAACTTTTAAAGTCTATAGTATAAAACTATAAACTCTTTTTAAAAATATCAAAAATCTCTAAACTGTGGGCTCCTATAAGATTAAAAATAAGTTAAATACTTTCCTATTCCAAGAGGGAATAACCAGGGCATAGTCATAACCAAATTAAAAAAAAAAAAAAAAGCAAACCACAAATCTCAGCAGTATAAAGCCCAGTGTCAGAGTTCTGGGACCCACTCATAGTTCTCTGGGCTCCAAAGGGTTTTGGCAACTCCACTTATGACCGAGCTGTCCACAGCACACATAACTTGTCTCATAGACTTAGGCCAGCCCCACTCCACAGCTATCGCTGCCCTTGGTGGTCATCCCGTGATACTGGCATCTCCAAAAAGCTGGGTCTCTGCTACAACTGGGCTGCACCTTCACCAACAGCCTCTTCACATCTGTCTTCAGGGATTCTGACCCTGCTACATGGTACAGACCTCAACTTCTCTTCATGACCCCTTCCCCTTCCATCCTGGGGCTAGTTAGGGTTTCTATGGCCTTGATAAAATACCATGAGCAAAAGTCAGCAGGCACAAACTCAAGCAGACAGGAGCCTGGCGGCCAGGACTGAAGCAGAGGCCATGGAGGGTGCAGCTTACTGGCTTGCTCCTCATGGCTTGCTCACACTGCTTTCTTATAGAACCAAAGACCACCTGACCAGAGGTGGCATCACTCACAATGGACTGCGCCCTCCCAAGTCAATCACTAATCAAGACAATACCCACAGACTTGCCTACAAGCCACTCTATTGCGGTTTAATAAGGATCAGGAGAAACAGATAGGCCGGATAGATGTTTATTCAAGGAAAAATAACTTACCACATAGACAGGTGAACACCAGCAGGTTCCTAGCCCCAAGGATGCCTCCGGATGTTCTCCTGTCCCCGTGCTGTAAGCAGCAGAGCTTCTGGGGGCCCCCTCCTCAGACCTAGTTCCCCCAGGTAACATTCACCCCTGTCCCCACCCCCCAATGGGCGTGGTCTGTGCCTCAGGTGCAGACAAAGTGAATATCTCACTACACCACTCTATGATAGCATTTCCTCAATTAAGAGTCCCTCTTCCCAGATATGTCTAAGTTACGTACACGCTGACAAAACCCGACCAGCACAGCTGTGAATCAGAGAAAAGGAAGGAACACATCTCCAAATCTGTCACTAGAAGATTGCTTCTTAGACCCACGTATGAAACATGGTGGGGATCCTTTTCTTCGTCCAGTGGGGACCTACAGGTGGCTTTTTCTTTAGTGTGTTTGTGTGTGAGTGTGCAGATGGCACACATATACACATGCACGAGTTGGTATTTGCTCTGTGTCCATGGAGGCCTGTTAAGGCAGGTTTCCCCGCTGGCTGCCGCTGGTTCTGTCGCTATGGTCCCGCTGCCATGTGTGCCACAAATAACACTCAGAGACTCTGTATTTGATACAATCCTGTTGGCCAATTACCATTATTGTTTATGGGCAAGCTCTGCCTTAACCCATTTCTACTTATCTAAGTATTTCCACGTGGTCGTCTTATCGGGGAGCAGCGGCGGGCGTCTTCCTTCCTCCTTCCTCCCCGAGCTACATCTCGACCCCTCCCTACTACTTCCTCTTTCCTCCTTCTAGTCTCCTAGCCCCACCTATCTAGTTTTCTATTGGCCACAGAGCTTTATTAACCAGTATGAGAAACATATATACAGAATAACATCTCCCATCAGAGGCCAGAGCAGGGCGTCAGGGTATCCTGCTCTGTAACTCTGTACTTTATTTCCTTGAGACAGTGTCTGTGACTGAACAGGGAGCTACTCAGGTAGCCAGCAAGCCCCAGTGATATTCCTTCTTGTCTCCACCCTCTACAGCTCTGAGGTTATGGCCACGCCTGTCTTTTTCCCTGGCTGCTCCCTAGCAGGTCCTGAACTCAGGTCCTGAAGCTTGGGTAGCAAGCGCAGTCACCTAAGGATCCATCTTCCCTGCTTCAGCAGTCTCTTTTAGAGAAGACACAGTGGATTTTTTTTGTTGTTGTTTGCTGTTGTTGTTTTTCTGAGCTTCAATTCAGCTTCAATGTTTCCTTTCCTCCCTCCATGTCACATTTCAGGCAACACTTGCTGACACTTTGTATCCACCTTTGCACCTCTGTTCTTGGCTTGTGACCCTAAACACATTCCAGGCCATCTTAATATCTCATCCTTCCTGCCTCTGCCTCCGAGTTACACCACCACTGACCTTACCTCGATACCTTCAACCATAACTTAGAAAGCAGCAGGAACACTTTTGGTGTCTGCGTGCTCACTCTCTGCTGCTGTGTAGGCTACTTTCTGCTTACATGTGCACCCTTAGTTTGCGTGTAATTCTGCAATGAGGCACTTCTATAGTAGATGCAGTGGTGGGTTTCTGAGCTGCTCTGTGTGTGGCAGCCTCAGCGTCTGCGATCAGAGCTTGTGCCCGGTCTGTTAGTGTGAGCTGTGGTTGCTTCAGCTCCATCACTGCCCCAAATTGCAGGGCTGGGTGATTCTGTGGTCACTGGCTGTCTTTGAAAACCTGAAAGGGATCTTTAGTGGTTATAGTGATGAGGATTTTGTAAGAAAGCTGAGGTTTGATTGAACAGCTGGTGGATGGGGCCCCAGAATATGCATTCCGGCAAGTTCCAGGTTGCCCTTCACAAGGTCCCCACTCAGGGGATCTGGTGGGTGGTTCATCCGACTGTCAGATGGGTGGATTGAGAAGCACCGAGGGAATCAGTCAAGGTGTAAAAGGGTTTTCAGAGAGGATTAGCCAAGGGGTAGAACCTGCCCTGAATGTGGGCAACCCCATCCAGTGGGCTGGGCAGATGCAATGAAAGCCGGGCAGCTATCCGGCATAGACCGCTATTTCTGCTTCCTGGCCATTGCAGCGTGAGCCACCCTGCTCCAGCGTGCCTTCCCGCTGTGATGGCAGAAGGCTCTGAAGCCTTGGAGCTACACTGAGCCTTTCCTCCATTATGGTGCTCGGGTATTTTGTCACAACGACACCAACAGTGACAACAGCGAGAAGGCTAACACAGCTGTTCTCAAAGGCCTCAGACTTGGGGTAACCTTCACCAGGATGCGGTTGAGGTCAGGAGCTCACCACCTTTCTGTTCACAACTCTAAGTCTGCAGCAGGGTGGCTACTACTGAATTAATACTACTAAAACACCCCGTTCATCGGTTCCTCCATTGGAACTGGCCCCCAAGGAAACAAGAAGAACAATGGCAACCAATGAAAACTCCCCATGAACATTGGGGTCATGGAGGGTCATGATGGCGGCGATGGTCTGTCTCTGCCCGTACATGGACTCTGCTGTCTCCTGTCTCGTCTACCCTCTGTGGACCCTTGCCAGGCCCACTTTGCCTCTGGCTTTGCCCTGGGTACCATCAGTGAGAGAGGGGTCAGTATCTCTTCTTCCTAATTCCCTTTACCATGGTGCCTCTGGCCGGGATGGGAGGCATTGTCTGATGAGGGATGTTTGTTTGTCATTGACAACCTCTTCTGCGCTGGCCTCTTTCCCAGACTTCTCCGCACTGTGTGCCTGTGCTCAGGAGCTCTGGAACCTTCATGTGGGGCTTTGATCTTGCTGAGTTTTGTCGCTGTGTATTGAGCGTGTTCTGAAATGCCTGCCAAAACTACATTCACAAGGTAACAAGCAGTTGAATAGAATAATTACACCTTTGGTTCCTTTGCCCTTGGGTTCCAGGGATGGGTGTGTCGGTGAGATGAAAAATATTTTTCGGGGTTCTGGCTTTCTGCCAAGTCATCTTCTTCACTAGCCTCACTGCAAGACAGGACCACAATTACCAATTCTCTGTGTTTATCAGTTCTTGTATATTAAAGTTTCATGTCAGGTTGAAACTAATTCCCAGCTTTTATAAATTATATTGAAAAAGTAAAAGCTGGATACCAACATCTGTTTTCCTTCTTCTAGTAACTGGAAGATTCAAAGGCAAAATATGCCCTTGTTCTCAAAATTTCTATTGCTGTAGTTTGTTGTTTTTATTTAAGACAAGGTCTTAAATAAAAGGGTAGCCCAGGCTACCCTTCAGCTCACGAACCCTCTCTTTTCAGCCTCTAGTGCTAGGATTATATTATTTATAGGTATATATCACTGTGTTTGTCCGTCTGTTCTCGGTTGCTACAGTTTTGATTTTTCTTTTGAGGAAAATGCCTTATGTAGCCCAGGATAGCTCAGAACTCAGTGGGTAGCTGAGGCTGGCCTTGAACCCCTGGTAGTTCCAAGTGCCTGGATTACAAGTACCACTGTACTTGGATTATTTATTTATTTACTTTTTTTTTTTTTTCGAGACAGGGCTTTGTGTGTGTGTGTGTGTGTGTGTGTGTGTGTGTGTGTGTAGTTTTGTATACCAGGCTGGCCTCAAACTCACAGAGATCCACCTGCCTCTATCTCCTGAGTGCTGGCATTAAAGGTGTATGCCACCACTACCTGGCCTGTACCTGGATCGTTGCTGCAATTTTGTTTTCTAAAACAAAAGTTCTCTAAGAACACCATCGACACTGGCATGCTTTTCTCTTGTTTTTAGTGAATTTCTTTGTAAAAGCTGTGGTTGTGTGAGGGAGACTGGGGTAGGGCTTCATTCACTCAAGGCAGATCCTAGACCACCTTATGTTGTTCAGCCGATTCCCTTCTTGCCATCTCTTCCATAGAGCTTGGTTGCTGGCTGCCCAGAGAGGGCATGCCATTGGTAGCATTGAAGAGAGGGGCTCAGTTCTGCCAGGAAGGATATGGAATCCCTGTAGATGAAGTTTCCCAGAAGTGGTCACGTCTTCTAGAGCAGAGGGGCCATAGGCAAGAGGAGAGGGTCTAGGGGTGAAAGAGCCTGCTCGGTATGACCGAGGACGTCCGGTGGGGGAGGGAGTGGTCCCTTTCCAGTTGCATCGCCTTGGGTAGAGATGGTTTTTGCTAATTTGCCTTGTTCCCAGGAGTGGGAATTCCTCCCGTCCTCTAGTTAGAAAAGGGGTCCTTTCTTGGAGATCCTGGCCAGCTTTCTGGTTCTTTATCACCCTTCTTGCAACTCCCAAAGGAATCTGTAGTTAACTTTGCCCTGGAGTTAGAAGACTCATCCCCTTACTCACTTCCTTTGGATGAGCTACGGAGTCCAGGCCTGGTTCCTTGGCTTTGTCGTTCCTGTTTCCCTGCCTTCCTTCCCTTAGTTTTTCCCTGGAGGCGTTCTGGTGGCTCTTGTCCTGGTACCTCTTCTGAATCACCTTCCTGTTGTCTCCACACTCTGTGCAGCCAGCCCTCCTGCTTCACCCCTGCACTGGCTCTCAGTTCTCCTGGCCCCTGCTGAGCACCCTCTACCATTTGAGTGGGGATGCTGGATGCTCTTTTCAGGAATTGGAATGATTGACACCTTTGCATGTTCAGATTATCAGAATAGCGCCCACTCCTCCCAGAGACTCTCTTTAAATTTTCTTAGGCTCCTTGTGCCCTTAAACTTAACACAGTCTCCTGGAGAGGAAAGGAGGGGGCTATTAAATGTCTGTGAGTGACAACTGTCTCTGCTATCCACCAGGGAAAGGAGAGTTCTTAGGTATCTTGGGTGCTCGTTCACGTTACATTTTTAAGCAGCCTTGTTTTGTATAGACTTTTGTCGTAGATTCCAGAAACACACAAGAAAGTATGGTGTAGCTTGTTGTTTTTCACCAGCCCGCCAACCCGCCCGCCGCTGGTCTGGCGTGCCGGCCCCAAATAACACTAAGAGACTCTGTATTTGATACGATCCTGTTGGCCAGTTACCATTATTGTTTATGGGCTAGCTCTGTCTTAATTATTAACCCATTTCTACTTATCTAAGTATTTCCACGTGGTCGTCTTATCGGGGAGCCATGGCCGGCGTCTTCCTTCCTCTCGGGTCTACATCCTGACTCCTCCCCACTACTTCCTCTTTCCTCCTGGTCTCCTAGCCCCGCCTATCTTGCTTTCTCATTGACCCAACAGTGCTTTATTAATTAACCAGTATAAGAAACATATTTACAGAATAACATTTCCCATCTTCATGGCTCTAGTGAGAAGCAAAGTTGTAGAATTTAAAGCCAGTTTTGTTTCTTAATGGCTGTAATAAACACAGAAGTTTGTGTCCCAAAGCAAATAGCGAAACATAAGACAAAAAGGGGTTGATTTTGTTCGTTATTTCTTTCACTCCATGATCTGGCATCTGTCCCTTATCCCCTTGTCATCTAGGGAAGTCATTTTCTTTGGCTCCTCCCACTATTGTTTCTTCTTAGAATTCATTCGTGTTCGGCTTCTGCGTGTTTCTTTGTCCAGACTTAACACAGTAAAATTAATTGTCTTCTTGCCTCCAACAGAACACTTTGCATGTGTGCTGTCTTGAGGGAGGCTGTCTTCTGTGCCTGTCTCGGCTTCTATCTTAAGATATTTCCGTGTCACTACCTTCTACAGAGACTTAAACGTGTGAAAAGGATAGAGAATTGCTACAGCCTGTACCCAAAGTAAACTCTGATTCGTATTTCATTGGCCATAGTGACTTTCATGGTGCCACTCATTTAGGACACCATGGTGTCATCCTCTCAGGGAGTATGAAACAGAAGAAAAGCAAAAGCATTAGCACCATCTACCACATTTGAAGCTGAAAATACAACAGGGAGTAAGGTGTGGACCCGGTCTCCGGGCACTCAAGGCCCAGTGAGGGGAAGAAATAGTTATCTAAGCCGGTTTTGAAGAATGGTGCATGTTATACCAGAGTCAGAGAGTATCTTCAAGGCTTGGAACCCACCTCTCTGCATCGTAGTGTAGAGAAGGGAGGGAGGGCTTGGGGAGGGCTTGGTCTGTCCGAGGGTCTACGTCTGTGTCACTTTGGCGAGGGTGGGGTGTGGCTTGTCTGTGCACGTGTAACACCTAAAACAATAACTTGCGATCAGCTCTAAGAAACAGTCTCACTTGTTTCCTTGAGACCTCAAGAAAGAGAAGCAGCCTGAAATCCATAGAACCGATCTGCCGGCACTCGAAATGTGGCACGCCATTGTTTTGATGAAGTCTTGCTAAAAATACTTTACTGAGCAATTATGCTACTGACAGGTCTTTGATCTCAAAAAAAATCAGACTTGCTGTTACAGTATGAAAAGAACAAAGCCACTTGTAAAATAGCAATCAGAGTTCTGTTATTAGGCAACATGGGTCGCACAGAAGGCTCTCCCGCTCGCCCAGGTTCTGACTTACTTTATGCTGGGCATGGAGGTGAGCGTGGGCTAACTTTTTAGAGAATGTGCTTTATTAACAAAGGAGACAGCCATATTCTTGTCCTCCTGCACTGCCGTAGTCCTGCTGGCCATAAAGAAGTCCCAAACTCTCTTTCTTCGCTAGCTATGAGTCACCAAAGGCCATTCTTCCGGGGGGGGGGGGGGGCTTCTTGGCCGTGCCGTTTAAGGTTGTCTTCTACCTCCTGCCGTACCCGATGCCTCTGTCAGCCTCAAGTGTGAGTAATGGAAAGTTAGCTTACTTCTTTTGTGTAGCCTCGGTCCTACTCCACCAGTTAGTATAACCTACCCCTCACTGCCAGAATGAAGCCGCTCTCCATAATGTAGGAGTAGCTTTCGTAACTGAGTAAATTTAGTTTTATAGAATCCTCGCGACACGGGCATTACTGCGTCTCACATGAGTGTCTGGGGACCATTTCATGCGCTGTGGTCCCCATAGCCCAGCACACTCATAACGTTGCTGCCACCGCCAGATAACACAAGCACCTGTCTAGAAAGCCCAGTCTGACTGACTGGTGTGCGTAACTGGCGAGGGGAGAGGTCAAGCCTGGACAGTCATTTGGTCTCAGCCCTGGCCGTAGGGATGAGCCTGTTTTAAAGGGAGTGAGAGGTCAAAGTTCAGTAAGAAAATGCTGTTAGAACGCGGCAGCTCGTTCTTCGCTTCTGCTGGCTTCTGTGAATTCCTCTTGGGATGAATATAACTCAGAAATATCCCAAAGATTCCAGGAGGTTACAGAAGGCTACCTGTGTGAGAAATTGCTCTGGTTGTTGGGTTTCTTCTGTAATAGAAAGACAAACTTTTTATTTTATTTTTTTTAAGGATAACTTTTAAATGACAATTGCTAAGTTTCAGGTTCTTTTTTTTTTCACCTTTCTTCTTCTTCTTCTTCTTCTTCTTCTTCTTCTTCTTCTTCTTCTTCTTCTTCTTCTTCTTCTCCTTCTCCTCCTCCTCCTTCTCCTTCTTCTTCTTTGACTGAAATGATTGAGCAGACATCAACCTGTAGCTAGTCACTCGCCTGCTTGGTGGCTCCAGGCAGATGGAAATGGAGGTCCCCATCCCCCTCCTCATACTGACTCCATACCTGTCCAGTGCCAGCAGCTTTCCAAGTTGGCCTTGGGCTGAGTGGGAGAGATAAGATGGAAGTCAGCGCTTTGGAAAAGAGGCAGCCAGCTGCAGAGAGAGGAGGTACTGTTCCGGAAGGGAACTTCATCCACCCTGGCTGACTTTCCAGTTCTTAGATTTCTGAGTGTCGAGTGCAGGAAATTGTGGCAGGCAGACTCTGTGTACCTGCTCTTCACTGGTGCCTCTGGTGGAGGCTGACCCCACTCCCCCATCTCCTTGAATCAACAAGGACAATCGACTCACTGTTTCAACACCAACGCATGTGTCCGCACCAACCCTTCCTCTCCTGCTGTTTCTCAGGTGACTAGTCTCCTTCTGGGGTCTAGCAAAGTGGGGGCTCTTCTGTAGAGTACTCTAAGATTGGATCTGGGGTGAGGCGGTTAGAGGGAGCCTTGATTTCAAACAGGAGAAACAAATCGAAAATCCTGGAAGACTGCTGGAATGCAGGTCAGGTTGCATTGATGGGTGGTGAGCTTGTGTGTGCACAGTTGGCCCCTGGTTTGGGATGGCTCAGCTTATATGATCATGTGAAAGTAAAACCATTAAGCAGAGCGCAAAGTTCACACTGTGACGTGGGCCTCTTCCTGGAAAAGCAGTGCAGCATTGAAGCCCTCCTTCTGCTGGACACCAGAGCCTCAGCGCCCAGTTGTCTGTGCCATCAGCAGAGGGGAGTCCCCCGTGATTCTCAGTGTGCCGTGTGACTAAGCTAGGATGGCCAGAAGCTTAGGTACATTCATTGAAGTTTAGGCTTAGGATGTTTTCCCCTGGGGATGGAGCCCATGGCCCAAGGCTTCAGAATACGTGCCAAATGGCCCCTAGCTGCAGGTACACCCTCCTTGCCTCCACTCCTGTTGTGCCTGTCAGCCTTCTTCCTAATGGCTCGTTGGATCTTTGTCCTAGGACGTTGGCTCAGTCCTTCATGGGCTCTACAGTCTGGCTCTTGTTTTCTTCCACTGCTGCGTTGGTTAGCTTTCTATTGCTGTGATAGTGCCACAATCAAAAGCACTTTGGGGAGGAGACATTTTATTTTGCTTATAGTATATGGCACATCATTAAGGGAAGCCAGAGCAGGTGCTCAAGGCAGGAACCTGGAGGTAGAAACTCAAGTTATGCCCTGGAGGAGTGCTGCTTACTGGCTACCTGGCTTCCTCCTCCTCCTCCTCCTCTTCCTCCTCCTCCTCCTCCTCCTCCTCCTCATTCTCCTCTTCCTCCTCCTCCTCCTCATTCTTCTCCTCGTCGTCTTCCTCCTCCTTCTTTCTTCTTCCTTCTTGTTCCCTCCTCCTCCTCCTCCTCCTCCTCCTCCTTCTTCTTCTCCTTCTTCTTCCTTTGATATTCTTCCTTCTCCTTCTCTTCTTCTTCCTCCTCCTCCTTTTTTCCTGACACAAGGTTTCTCTGTGTAGCCTTCACTGTCCCGGAACTCACTTGGTGGGCCAGGCTGGCCTCTAACTCAGAGATCCGCCTGCCTCCTCCCAAGTGCTGGTATTAAAGGCGTGTGCCACTGCCACAGCCACCCAGCTGAGCCACCTGTCCTGTGTAGCTCAGGACAACCTGCTCAGGGTTAGCATTGCCAACAGTGGCTGGGCCCTTCCACATCTGTCAGCCATCAGGAAAAGGCCCCGGAGACTGTCTGATGGAGACAGTTCTTCATGCTCTGATAGTTCCTCCCTTTTCTGGGTGACTTTAGTTCGTGTCAAATGGATAGGAAGTAACCAGTAAAGCTACCTTATGGATAGTGTAGTCAATGCTTCCTGCCATTTTTATGCTATGTTTTTATGATCATGAATGAAATCTCTCCCCCCCCCCCTTATTTTTTCTTTCATCCTGTAAAATGAGAAAAAGCCGTAATGGAAACTCTTGTAAATCAGTCATCCCACCTCTAAGAAGGAGCTGACATAAACTGCAGCATTCACATCTAGCATTGAAAGGAGGACAGGCAGACTCTGCATCACACATCATTTACACCAACTCATCCTCCTGCTGTTTGTGCTGGGCTGGGGATTGAACCCTTGGTTCTCTGCCCATGCTGGCCAAGTGCTCCAACACTGAGCTTCATCTCAGCCTTTTCTCTGTACTTTGGAAGGGACAGTCTCTACTTGCAGGTAAGGCTGTTGGGAGTGCTGAGTGCTCTGGAAAATCCAGAATACAACCTATTTATGGAGATGCCTTACTTGAAAACTAGTGGTGAGTGCCTGTGCGTTGGCTGGGCTGTCTTGGGTCCTGAGGTTGACTGGTCGTTTGGTCTCTTTCTCTCCTGTTCCCCCTCCCTCTTTCCTGTCGTCCTTGTCCCCTCCTCCTCTCCCTTTTTCCCAGACACAGTGACACATATAATATCTAGGCAATGATGAGCAGCCTGGTTTTAGCTTCAAGTTACTTAAATATATTTCTGTTGAATGTCTTAAAACATTCAAAGTGGCTTTAAAAAAAAGTGGGAGCTTTGTTGTTTTTTTCACAGACAATTTAACCCAAGAGCTGCAGAATTGCTATAGTGAAGTGTTAACACTTGACACAAGTATTTATTCATATTGCAGAACATAATGAGATGGGTTCCCTGACACACCTGACGAGAAGATGAACATCATTCGTTTCAGCTACACAATTATAAATATACCTGTAAATGAGTGATTGTGTGGCCTTGGTAATCATAAACAATATACTCCTTACCGACAGCCACAGCACCTTGCAATGTACCTCTGCTCAGGCACAGACAAGCATGAGGAAACCAGTGTGAGGGTGGCTAGAGGTCTGCGCTGCGGTACCACCTGCCTGCCGGGTAATAGGACTCTGACCGTGCAGAAGCTCGCGTCATCCAGCAGGCCTCAAGTGAGGGCTGTGTGAAAGGAGTTGTCTGCCATGAGTCATGGAATTAATTTATCACTTTTAAAATCAAGTTTCCCCGTGGGTGTCAAGTCTTGTCGGTAATAAGAGGGGATGGCAGTTGAAAATTGGGCTACCGTTGAGTCTTTATTTCGGAAATGTGGGTGAGGGAGGAGAGAGGCGAGGCCTGTTCTCCGACACTGGAATGGTCCCCTTTTCCACCTTTGTCCTTGGCTTAGTTCATGCCGACGACTTCTTGTTGCTTTTGGTGTGTTTCTGTTCACATAGCCCACCTAACTCCTTGAGCTTCACTGGCTCATGAGCCCATTTCCGGAGCTGCCAGTGAAATTTGCCTGAATAAAGGGGAGGTTTTGGCTAGAATGGCATAAAGCATAGTAGCCTACAGGCAGCAAGGGAGCCATCAGCCTGAGGTGTAAGCCATGGGCTTGGCCATGAGTATTTGTGGAGTTTATCATTTTCAAGTAAGTTAGGGATTTCAGGGTCTATCAAATGTAACCATCCAGTGATTTTGCTTTTAATTATGGTAAAGTGCATTTAAGTGTATGTTACCAGCTCATTTTTCAGTGTATAGTTCCTCGTAGCGTGGAGCACACTTACCGTGTTGCACAACCTATCTGTAGCATCATCTATGACCTTGAAGCCAGCTGGGGAACCCAGCCTTATTACACACGCGCTTAGAAATTTAACAATACCTCACTGTTCTAAGGTTTCCCACTACTTTCAACAAGTGTCTTTTAGCTCATGGCTTTTGCAATAGGTAACTGACATAGAAGGAAATCACCTGCTCACATCTACCCCCTTTCCCAAATGCACTTTCTTCCTTCTTGAAAGTTCTTGGTCAACTCAGCACTTCCTGTAACTAATTTTAATTTCAAGGAACTCTTATAATACCAAACCGAAGAGGGTGTAGAAACATAAGCTCCCACATGCCTCAAATGCTGGTGAGCTAGCTGTATGTCTCTTGGGAAATAAGTTAAACGGCTCAGCTTTATAGTCCACTCATGAGTCCTGGAACAATTTCCAGCCTCACTTAAAAACTGCTTTAGAAGCTGGAGGGGTGGCTCGGAGTTCAAGGGCGCTCGCTCTCTTGCAGAAGACCCAGGTTTGACTGTCAGCACCCAGGTGGGCGGCTTATGACTCTAACTCCAGTCTCAGAGAACCCAGAGCCTCATCTGGCACCAGCCTCCTACGTGTTCACAGACATACAGACAGATTTGTACGGAGGAGTCGTCAATCAAATACATATTTGGAGGCCCTTTAGAACTGCCTTCCCTGCCTGGGGTCATTCACTAACTGGGCCCCTATCTGTACACTCAGACTAGTGTAACACGAATAATAAAAACCCAGAGACAGGCATTGTGGTTCAAGCTTCAAGCTGAAGATCAGAGAAACAAAGCAGCCAAGCCAGTAGATCTTACCTCTTCCCAGCTAAAATGGCAATCCCATCTCCTTAAATCCTCAGAGGCAAGAAAATTGAGTTCCTGTCTCCTCCCAGCCATATCACTCCTCTCTCCACCTCCCAAGTGCTGGGATCAAAGGCACGAGCTCTGTTACTCTTCACCCTGGTGTAGGCCAGGGTGGCCTTGAACTCAGAGAGATCCATCTGCCTGTAGCCAGAGTCCTGGGATTAAAGGTGTGTGCCACCACTGCCTGGCTCTGTGGCTATGGCTAGTTTGCATTCTGAGCCCCCAGGCAAGCTTTATTAATCCAAAAGTGATGTCACCACAGACCAGGACACTGTATTCTCTTGTATCAAGTGCAGAGCTGGCATTTAAGACTCAGGAAGGGACTCGATGAACACACAGAGCCATGAGACAGGGAAGAAGCTAAGTTCTTGCTGATGGTTAGAAGAACCAAGTTTATGCAATTTCTATCCAGGAGTCCAGCTTTACAGAAGGCACCTTTAGAAGGGAAACTTCAGTCTAATGAGAAGATTCACCACACCCAAGAGGACACAATAAATAACATTCAATGATGGGGGAAGGGGGACAGACTACCTCAGCAAAATAACAGGAATTAATCAACACTGCTCAATAAGAACTCTCGATATTAATGGTCTCAATTCCCTAGTAAAACAATTATTATGGGAAACAGGATCCAGCGCTGGAGAGAAGGCTCAGCCATTTGAGGCTAAGCTTATCGGCAAAAATATAAGAAACCAGGATCCTTCTTTGTGACACATAAGAAATACAACTCGCCATCAAGGACACTTATCTTAGGATAAAAGGATGAAAAAAAGACTGTGCATTGTCCAGCACTCATCAGAGAGGCTTCTCGGTTTTTCCAGACAGGGTTTCTCAGTGTAGTTTTGGCTGTCCTAGCTCTGTAGACCAGGCTGGCCTGGAACTCACAGAGATCCTCCTGCCTCTGTCTCCTGAGTGCTGGGATTAAAGACGTGCTCCATCACTGCTGGCTGCAGAGAAACTTCTTGCAGAACGGGACAGTGTGCAGAGAATGAAACACTTTGGAGCCCTCAATCCTAAATGGGATTTTTTTAAAAATCAAATCCTTCCTCTCAAGGCTCAGGCGGGGAGATTGTGAGAACCTGAGGGGGTGGATAACACCAAAGAAAGAGACTCTTCAGATACAGCAGGGCTCAAACACAGGAGACCGTAGGGACACCGTGACAACCCCACACAGGTTCATGTCAGGCACAATCCCAGCACTGAGAAGGGGGGACGTCTTACTCCTCACCAAGGAGCCACTTGCATGTGATACCTACCAAGAAGGGGAAAATCAATTTTCCCTGATGAAGTGACTGACGCTGGGCATGTCAATCACACTCCAAGGTGGCCCCATGCCCGGGAGAGGTTGGTCAACACAAAGCAGACTCTGTGATTTTTTTTTTTTTTTTTTTTGACCTGCTTTGCTATTTTTTTTTTTAATCTTACAGTATTTATTTATTTATTATTTGGGGTGGCATCTTGCTTTGCCAGTGAACTTGCACTGGTGGCCACACCTTTTGGGCGTGGTTTCAGGTGTAAGATGAGCCCCTTACAAGGCAGAGGAGGGGCTGGCTTGCTCTCTTGGGTCGTGGTCAGAGCATGGGAAGGGCAGAGACTGCATCTTCTGCATCAGGAAGACCGAGGGCGGTTATTTACTCTTATCTGTGCGTGCTTCCCTAATAAATACCTATTTGTCATTTATCTTGGGTCTGGTGGACTCATTAAAACCCCGCCTTCGATTATGTTTGGTCCCTTTGTTTTGAGTTCTGTTTTTGTCTTTTGAAAAAGGGGGGAGGGGAGGGAGAACATGAATTGGGCAGGAAGGCAGAAAGCATATGGTACAGACATTTCTTTAAGGGGCTGGAGAGATGGCTCAGTGGTTAAAACCACTTGTTCTTTCGGTGGACAAGGGTTTGATTCTTGGCAACTACATGGTGGCTCCCAATCATCTGTGATTCCAGTTTCAGGGGATCTGGCATCCTCTGTGACCTCTGTAGGCACTAGGAACACATGTGGTACACAGGTATGCGCGTGAGCAAAATGCTCATACATGTAAAACAAATCTCAAAAACAAAATTTGAAAAATGAAAAAGAATCCGGTGCCTTATACACAGTGCTCATGTTCAGTTAAATTAAAAAAAAAAAAAGCACTTTGCATATCTGGGAACGAGTAGCGAGGTTGGATTCCACTGGAAGTTACTCAGTGCCATCGTATCATGTGTGAAGATAATAAGCTATCGTATGCCTCTCATACTCCACTCAGCAGCAGAGGCAGAGCTTCCACAGATGGAGGAGCCTGAACCGTTTGACTGTTGCAGAGCAGTGACAGCACAGAGTAACTGAGCACTTCGGCAAAATGACCACAGAGCTGACACGGGCACGGGGTTATTAGAGCAGGAGCTTCAGCAGAGCCCACTCTGTGTCCTTCACTCATGGCTGGCCGCTTGGAAAGGGGAAGGTTGCCTCGTGTCTTCCTGCCCTGTGGTTTGAATGTCTCCAGCTGGGTTCCTGTTGTCTCTTTCCACTCCTGGCCTGCTTCTTCCAGTGTTTCATGGTGTCAGCTTAGGGCAGGCAGGGTCACTGGGCGGGCGGACGCCACCGAGCAGGAAGGACCGTGAATAAACACAAGCTTCCTGCAAGGGTCTTCAGCCTTGTCTTACCTTCACGGCTCTCAGCCAGAGGCCTGTCTGTCCTTCTCCCACCAGTGGACACATCAGAGATCTTCAGTTTGGCTTTCCTTCTGACTGGAGACATGGTCTTCTTGTATAACCCTTTATCTATAAAAGCTACCGTCGTAATTTTATGAACTTTCCTTCATAGGGTTGGAGAATGGTGAGAATGCAGGTTTTGACCTTTTTAAAAATTAGCATGTTTTATGCGTATGCGCCATGCACGAGTTTATGTACACTTACGTGTGTGCAGACGCCAGTAGAAGGCAGAGGGCAGTGGATTCCCTGGGATGGGAGTCATGTGCCATGCTATGAGCTACTTGATCTGGGTACGGGGCACTGAACTCAAGTCTTCTGCAAGAGCAATGGGCGTTCCTAATTTCTCTCTGGCCCTCGGAGAGTTTGTCTTATTTTGTAGATTTTTGTTCTTGAATAATTTCTGTAATAAAAGAAATTTAGAAGTGGGAAAGAAACAAAAAAAATCTATGAAATAGTGTCTCTCACAAATTCTACTGGCATTTTGCTATATTCCTTTCTGTTTCCACCAGGGTCATTGTTTTGCCCAGGCCTGCCTCAGGATTCCTGGGCTCAGGTGACCCCACCACTCTAGTACACTGTCCATCCAGTTTCACCAAAAATGAATGTATGACGAGGTCTTTACAACATGGCCGCATGGTATTTTCCCCACGCACCTGGATTAGGCAGGAAGGTAGGGGAGCTAGAATGTGACAATGTGAGTGTGTAGCACATAGTTTGCATACATTGTAGCAGGCAGAATCCCTGGTCCTCGGCTGTAGGACATTTTGTTGACTTGTGTTGTTAGCTTGTTTGAGAGAGAAGTCTCGGTTGAACAGGGCAGATACCATCATGTCTCTAGCTGACCGGAATAGAGTTAGAGAAGAAACAAAAGTGGTTTCCTAATTTAATCCAAACACAAAGGAGCACAGCTGCAGATGCCCAGCGTGCGGTTTGGTTGCAAGTGAAAATTTAGAGCTCTAAAAACAGCCCTTTATGAAGTGTCTCTTACTGCCATTGTGCTTTCAGAGAAGAGTAAATACCAGCACAGTTGCTTTTGGATCACATGCCAGGGTGTGTGTGTGTGTGTGTGTGTGTGTGTGTGTGTGTGTGTGTGTGTGTGTACCACATGTATATGTGTGTATATGAATAGTGTATGTATTGGAGTAAGAGTATGTCTTTCCCGTTAAATGGTGGGGAAAGGAGGAGAGGAGGTGATGATATGTAGAAGCCGCAGGTACCTGCTATTGTTTCAGCCTGAGGGTCTGAATCAGCCTTGCTGTTCCCTTGTTGCTACTTTTGGCTGTATGGCGGGTGCCCTGTTTTAGTCATGTGTTTCCTTAGCTCCCAGACCAGGCTGTGGGAGGCTAGCTCACATCTGAACCTGATTTGTGTGCTGCTGACAAGTCATTGGGTGAGCAGGTTAGAGGGGAGGTGTGGAGGGGAAGAGGATTTCACAGTTGCCTAATGGAGGTGATTCACCATCTAGACAGCTTTTAAATTGGCTGCCTCCCATCAGCACGTGTGTCTTGAGGTGGCAAATAACAAGTAGGCATGTTTGCGAATGTTGGATTAAACAGGTTTATTTACTGTAGGGATTCTCCAACTTCTCCTATAAGCTTATGTGCAGGTGTTTGTTAGTTTGTTTTTTGAGACAGGGTTTCTCTGTGTAACAACTCTGGCTGCCCTGAACTCACTCTGTAGACTAGGCTGGCCTCGAACTTACAGAGGTTCACCTGCCTCTGTCTCCCAGGTGCTGGGATTAAAGGTGTGCACCACCCTGCCTGGCCTGCAGTTTTTATTTTTAAGGAGACTTGAGTCAGCAACAACTTCCACTTGATTTTGCCCATGTCATCCTAGCTGGGGGAACCTTTGCTGGGTTTGACTAAAAGTGCTGGTTGCTGTAAGTGAGATTCGTAGCTGGGTGGCATGGAACAGCCTTCCCAAACTTCACTGTGATCCAAGTCCCCTGAGCTCTGGTTCCCTTTGTCCTTGGAAAGAGTGTGTCTGACCTGGTGGAGGTGGAGCACAGAAACATGGGGGTGAGGCCTGTGCTGCTGGCCCCCAGGTCATGTGTGGAAGGAGGCTGTAGGTGAGTGCTGATAGCTGCCATTTGAAGATAGGTAGAGACGGGCTGAAGGAAGGTGGCATTTTCCAGATGGGTTCTGAGGTGTTCCAGGAGTCCGTTGGGAGGTTCCTAATGAAGGAGAAACAGAATGGCAGGTGCCGTGGTTGCCACATTCTCCAGAAGGTGAATCCAGAGCACTGGAGATCCCCTTGGCTTCAAAGAGCATCTGGTGGCCTGCAGGTTACATGATCTGATTCTGGCTGGAGGGATTCTGGTTTTGTTTGTTTGTGCTGCTGCCACAGAAGGTTTCAAGGAGGAGAGACAGACTGACCAAAGACTGAAATAAGCCTGGTGCAGTGGCTCGTGCCTGTAATCACAGCACTGAGGCAAAATCTCAAGTTGAAGTCTAGCCTGGACTATATAGTGACTTCAGGGCTACCTAGCCATGGTTAGATAGTGGACATCTGTCTGAGAAAAAACAGTGATTCCCTAGAGAAAATAATAAATGTCTAGGCAGAGGACGTAATATAGAAAGTAGACTTACTTAGAGGGCGCAATTTAGTGGAAACAGAAGATATAAACTAGTATCAAAGACTTGGCAAGGGAAGAAATATGTAGACGGACCCTCACCGGCTACAGCTCTGCTTGTATAGAGCACAAAGCCACTATTCACCGAACAGGTATCATAGTTTAAAAGCGGAGTTTGAATCCTTTCCCAGGTTAGCTTTATGTGGGGTATAGAACTTTCATAAGACTTCAGTCATGGGCAACTCCCAGCCACACAACCAGCAATACAGTGTAGGAGGGCCAGTGGTAAGTTAGTTGAATGCACTTCCGACTCTCAGCGAGTTTATCTGGACATAGCTCCATCATAAGCTGAGAAGAATCTGTACTCAGGGCCAGAAAGCCCTTAGCACCAGAGCAGTGCAGTACGGACTAGGCTTCTCCCCGTGTAAAGAAAGTGACTGTTGAATCTGATCTTAGTCAATGAGGAGAAGCAGCAGGTGTGTCATTCCTGGGGCCGTGAGACGGAAGTATAGCACAGGACGTGGGTAGCACTCTCATCCATACTTGGGAGAGTAGAAGGGGTGAAAGAGGCTGATGTGGGTGCAAGGTGAGCATCTGGAGGAAAGACCTGCAGAAGATGAAGGGGGGGGAGGGTGTCGTGTGACTGCAGTCACAGGACTGCAGAACTCAAGTGCCAGCTCATCTAGGGCACGCCAGCTCACAGCTTTATCAGTGGCCAGGGCAACAGGAGAGGAAGTCCTGTTATTCTGGCCAACGTTAAAAGAGCTGACAGTGGGGTTTACTGTTGCTGTCTCTGTGGGTGGTGATGTCTTGTTTTAAACTAGAATTGCCTGAACTTGGTGGAAACAGAGTTCCTTAATGACTTCAGGAGCCAGGAAGATGTTGTGTGACACTAAAAGTCGGCACAAGGAGTCACAATAGAACACAAGAGTGTGCACTGAAGACTTCTAACGTTAGGTTTCATCTTGCTGACGTGTGTGTTTGTGTGCATGTAAAATTTCACTTGAGACAGAATCTCTCCGTATTGCCCAGGCTTGTCTTGAACTAATGATTTCTCCTGCCTCAGCCTCCTGCATGCTGGATTTACAGATGTATACCATTATGCCTGGCTCTGGTGCTCTTGAATTCTAAATTAAAATAGTAATTAACAGAGTTGGTGAGCAGCAAGGAAGAGACCTAGTCATGAGTAGGAGATAGGTTTGGAGTATGTGCCAGGATTTTTCTCATGTAGATGCAGATAAAACTCTCGTTTATATAAAAACCGGCTGTACTTAGAGTTCAAACAGTGGTGGTGCCATGTGAGAGGAAAGCTCATGGGAATTCGTACCCATTTTGGAGAAGGCCTTGGTTCCAACCACACAACACCAGTGAGATGAGTCTGTATTAGGTCTTCTAGACTCCCGACTCTGAGAACAAGGATTGACTCTCACGGGCCAAATGGGTGAACAAAATCGCCATGTCTGAATGGTGCCTGATGTGACAGTTAAGGGGCTGGTGTGAGGAGAAGGATGCTCTCCTCTTTTGGCTCAGGCAGCTGACTCTGCTGTGTGGTCCTTTCCTCATTGGTGTCTCTGGTCAGGTGTTTCTCTGTCAGCAGTCTCTGCATAGAGGCAGGCTTGGCTCAGGGAGGAAGTGCCTGCCTCGCATGCTCATGCAGGCTGGCCTGGGCATCTGCAGCTTGGATGCAGGTTCTCCTACAGGTGGTGCAGACATAAAACTGTGCAGGAGGCCCAGGGATACTTCATTACACGCTCTAGGACAAAGAAAATTTGAAAAAGAAAATCAATATTTTAAGTGACTTATTCTTTATGACAACCTTAAAAGTACATTTTACATTACTCAAAGGAGTAGACCCAGTGGCATAAAGAAAATAAGTTGTCTAGAATACAACGTGTCAGGGGTGGGCTGTATTTTGAACGTAAGCCTTGTAGTCATGAATACAGAAAGTGCGGGGCAGAGGAAGGGGCTGAAGACAACGGAGTTGAGGTAGGCGTTGGCAAAGTTGGGGTTTTCCCCTTTGCAGATATGTAGTAAGAGTTGTTACACACCTGGAAGTATAGCACGTGGTAGACTATGTCTTTGCGATTTGCGTAGTAAGAAGACGAAAGGCAAATGAGTGTCTGAAGTCCAGAGAGCTTTGGAAGCACGAAAACAGACTCTGAAAGGAGAAGTAAGCATAAATAAATGCATTGTAACATGAACCGTGTGAGTCGTTTCAGGCAGAGCTTCTGAAACACCATTTTGTCCTCATAGATTTACTAGTTGTTTTGTATATATTTAGTCATTCGTCAGTTTCCTGTGACCTATCCCACCACTATCCGCCAGCTTCCTCTTTGTAGCGTGTATGTTTCCGCCAGCCCGCCAGTCTGGGCCCACAGCCGCGCCAGCCCCAAATAACACTCTGAGACTCTATATTTGATACAATCCTGTTGGCCAGTTACCATTATTGTTAATGGGCTAGCTCTGTCTTAATTATTAACCCATTTCTACTTATCTAAGTATTTCCACGTGGTCGTCTTATTGGAGAGCCGCGCGGCAGGCGTCCTGCTCCTTCCCGGGCTACATCTCGACTCCTCCCACTTCCTCTCTCTTCCTCCTGGTCTCCTAGCCCCGCCTATCTTGCTATCTCATTGGCCACAGGTCTTTATTAACCAGTATGAGAAACATATATACAGAATAACATCTCCCATCACCTCTTTGCTTTGCTTTTTGAGAGAGGTTCTCCTGTATCTCAATCTGGTCTTGTATTCACTACATAACTGAGATTGGTCGGTCTTGAATTCCAGATTCCCCCTGCTCTACCTCCCAAGTGCTGCTATTATAAACCTCTGCCACCTCTCAGGTAGTTCAGCTGTGGCTGTGAGGCCACGTGACTACATGAGAAAAGATGACAGAAAATTAGGCTATTTTAAAAGGTTTCTGAATGGTGCAGCAGTCAAAAATAAGTTCAAAATAAAACGTGTGACGAGGCAACGAGACGCAAAGCACCCACATAAAAAGCCAGGCATGGTAGCTCACGCTAGCAGCCCTAGCTCTGGAGGTGAAGACAGTCGGATGCCTGGAAGTCCCTGGCCTGCCAGGCTAGCCTAATCAATGAGCCCTGGGCATCGAGAAACCACGTTTTAAGGAACAAAGTGGACTAACACTGGAGATTGATCTCTGGCCTTCATATCATGTGCATACGTGTTCACACGTCATCTCCCTCCCACACTCATACACATATCGAGTGTGTAATGAATTCAGCTTGCAGTGCCTGTCTGTGCACCTTGGTTTTGAATACACAGAAGGTGAACTTTGCACTGCACCATGCACGCTGTCTCACCGTGTACATACACCCACACGGCCTGAAATACTTGGGTTCAGATTAGAGACTGTTGCATGTTTTGCTTAAAGAGGTCTGCGCTTACAGAAAGAAGCACAATCATTTCCTTACGGAAGACAAAGGCCATGCTTTCCTACCGCCATTCCCCGGCACATGTCTAATTATCAGAGAGCGGATATCTATTTAATAGATCCGTGGACTGTGATGTGTTACGACGTTTGGTTTTAAAAATAGCTATCTGGGTTGCTGACTCGAGTTTCATAAAATACTGTTCCATGAGTTTTGCCTTGGGATTAGGATGGGATTTCCAACAATTTCTGAAGTGCTGTCATTTTATCCTATGTATTCATACAAAGCAGTGCTCTCTCAGTGTTGACAGTTATAATATAAAAATACCAATCCTAAAAAAAACATTGAAGATGTGCTACATACTGCAACATGAAATTTCTAGCCGACGTTTCAATCTTATAAAAAAAATTGAAGAGGGCACCAAATCCCATGGAAGTAGAGATACAGACAGCTGTGAGCCGCCCAGTGCCGGTGCTGGGAACCCAACCAGGCCATCAGGAAGAGCTGCAAGCACCCTTAACGGCTGAGCCATCTCTTCAGCTCTTAATTCTTTGCATAAAAATGAACAACTGCTGTAGCTATCTCATTAGTATGGAAATTGGCTTTCGTTTTTAATATATGATAAAATTATATGGATACCAACGAGCTCTTTATAAAATAAATTTAATTGTTATCAGTAAATGCTGGGTTTTGCATTAAAGTTTTTTTTTTTTTTTTTTTTCATCAAGAGGGGGTAAGGGATGGAAAAATGGAAAAGGTCTGGTGTTGTCAAGCAAGAAGTGTACAGACTAGGTCATAGGGAGCACTGTTCAGGAGCATACATACAGGCAGGGGGAGGGCTAAGCTGGAAAATATATTTTTTTCTCCTTTGTTAAAGATAATGTGCTGGAGATGTCCTTCTGTATATATGTTGGTTGATGACTAAAACACCGTTTGGCCAATATATTCAGGAAGATAGGCGGGGCTAGGAGACAAGAATTCTGGGAAGTGTAGGCAGAGAGAGCCCACCATATAGATGCCATGTGAGACCAGGAAGATAGGACATAGAATGCCAGGCATTCTCTGATAAGATAAGGCCATGTAGTAATACCTAGATTAGTAGTTATGGTTTAATAACTAAGAACTGGCCAGTAAGAAGCCCTAGACATCAGCCAACAGGTTAATAATTAATATAGTGTCTCTGTACGTTCATTTGGGACTGAAGTGTTGAGCTCTGGTGGCAAGAAGAAACTCCAGCAATAATAATGTATAAGGAGATGGCCAGGGTTTATGTGGTGAAGGTGACAGAGGCCCAAGTGTGCAGGCGGGCCCATGGACCTGCTCAGAAATGAGGGCTAGGCGAGTCATGGGAATGTTTTCACCACCATGATACTGTGTTTGTAGGGAGCGAGGAGTCCGTTAACTTTTCAGTTTGAACTAATTTAGGTCTTGTTGGGTATGGTGACGCACAGCTGTAATCCCTGCACTTGGAAGGCTGAGGAGGAGGAAGGAGATTTCACCACCAGCTTGGACATTTTCATTTAGTCTTCTCCAATGTTCCTTAATTTCTTTTGGCTTTTCCTAAACTTTAGCAGAACACAGACCAGATATTTTAAAGAACACCATTCAATTTGAAGACGTCTGGTATCCCCCCATGAAATTCAGATATGCATTGTGGAAGGAATACTGTAAAACTTGATTTTCTCAGTCTGTGCATCAGGAGAAAGATGATGTCATCTTGTCACCAGATATGTGGTTATTTTTATCACGTGACTTGTGATTTTTTTTTCCTGTGAGCTTATTTTCTTGTGGGGAGATATGTGGACACAACGGCAAGGATCCCGTGTCTTATTTTACAGTTTCTATTAGCATCCACTCATAGGCACTGTCTCTAGTCCCTGTCATTATGGCGTTTACCATGATCTTTTGATTACATTCAGTAACTGGAATTGTTCTGTGAGGAAGGTGTGTGCTTTCTACCCATACCCACTCACTTATTGAATTACTTATTTGCATTATCCCTATGGATGCTTGTATATGACATAATTCTGCCCTTCTCTGACTCATATTGCTGTTCAAAGTGTTTTGCATCTGAGCTGCTCAGCGGGCTCTCTGGTACTGGCTGCTATAGAAAAGGTCTGCCTTGGTGTCCAGGTATGATTAATGGGCTTACCGTGGGGGATGTCTTCTGAAGATATGTTTCTCTTACTGGTTGGTGAATAAAACACTGATTGGCCAGGAGAGGCAAAAAGATAGCCAGGACTAGGAGACTAGGAGAATTCTGGGTAGAGGAAAAAAAGAGAGAAGCCTCCAGGGAGATGCCATGTAGCTGAGGGAGGAGTAACAAACAGGTCTGGACCTTTCTCCAGTAAGATAAGACTACGTGGAAATACTTAGATTAATAGAAATGGGTTAATAATTAAGACAGAGCTAGCCAAGAAGAAGCCTGAGCCGTAGGCCCAAAACAGTTTCTATTTAATGTCTGTGTGTTTATTTGGGGCTAATCGGCTGTGGGACCAGGCTGGAAAGGAACTCCAGCTACAGGCTTATAGTAGTAAAAGTGGGTGATTCAGTGACAAATGGGTTAGCTTGCTAGTTTAACTATTTCCCCATAGCTTCTTGTTACCTGATCTCTAAATTTTGATTTGCTGTGATCACATTAACTAGGGATGCACACTCAGGCCGCTCAGGTGGGGCAGATCATTCTCTTGTTTGTAAGCACAGCCGAAAATTTAAGGCTGTTTTCTCAAAGACTTAATAAGCTCAAATTGCTGAAGCTTTGAACTTCAGTTCAAATTGCTGAAGCTTTGGGGTTTGTTTCTGTTGTATCTGTTGTAGTTTTCACTGATTTTTCTCAAGTAGGCGAGATTATGAACCACTTGTAATTCTTACCAGGACCCCCTTCACTTTTCAGCTTTAGGACTGAAGAAGGGGACACGTTTGTACTCGAATGGAGCCCTGGGGTAATGGGGGGGTCAAAACAACGTTTATGCCATTAAGGGGGATGGCTTTCGGAAGGTATATGGACTCTGTTCTCTGCAGACGTGGGGAGACTGCTTTGGGCTATGTCTAGTGTTCGGTTTACAGAAAGCACATACTGTGTGAGCAGGGGTTTCCGTTCGTTTGCTATTGTGAAGTTACGTTCAGATCTCAGCTGGACCGGCACGTACCCCCTTCCTTCATCAGGGATGTGATGAGGCGATGTTTGAGGACAAGTTTCAAATAGTCATGAGGTCACTTATTTTCATCTCTTCATTTTAAATTATGTGGGTGGGAGTGGGTGCATGTCCTTGCAGGTGTTTCTGGAGTCCAGAAGGCAGCACCGGATCCCACGGAGCTGGAGTGACGGGTGTTGGAACCTCTAATGTGGGTGTTGGGAACTGAACCAGGGTTCTCTTGGAGAGCAGCAGACACTCGGAACCATTGGGCTGCCTCCCGAGCATCATGTAGTTTTTACAGATTTATTCAAACCTGGCCACACATTAGGACCCACTGAGGGCTGGGATTGGGGCAGGAAACAACGCAGACCCCACTCCTTGAGATTCTAATAACTCAGTATGCTCGGTATGGGTCCGTGGTATTTTCCCCAAGGATTTCTGTGCCATCCAGGCTTGGGACCAGCTGGATCTGTAGCGGGTATTATCCATAAGCCCCTCCCCCTGGAGAGTGAACCCAGGACCTGCATGCTAACTAAGCAAATATTTTACTCCTTACGAGACATCTCGCTGCATTCCCTGAGGACGTACTAGCCGTTAGCATTGTAGTGGGGGGTGGGGATACTCGGGTGTGTAGTTGAGAGTAAGCAGCAGCCCCAAAGATGGACTTAGGGGGAACCATTCCTTCGCTGTGCCTTTTGCGCCCTGTCTGAGGGAGGTAGGTAGAGCCTGGTCTACATCTTTAGAAAAGTCACTCACCATAGCCTTTATCACCTTACTTCAGTCATGCTGCTTCTCGTTAAAATGTGTATCCCTGGAGTAGCAACTAAAGGTAGACTTGGGGACATCCATTAGCTTCCTTTTAGTCCAGTTTGTCCTCTGTACTTACCTCCGAGTGTTCCAGAGACCGCTGTTTGATGTGTGTAAAACGATGGTGTGCGGCATAAGCCTGCCTACTATTACTTAGTGGCACGTGGCATATTGTTGAGTTTGGTCTCTGCTGTAAAGTACTTCATTTCTCGGACACTTGAGCCTCTCACCTGCACAAACAGGACACAGTTGCCAACATGGAGAGGTGCTTAAGGCAAAGAGGGTTCCCAAGAGTCTGCTGCTTTCTTTGTGTGTGTGAGTGTGTGTGTGTGTGTGTGTGTGTGTGTGTGTGTGTGTGTGTGCGCGCGCGCGCGCGTGCTTTGAATCAGTTCTTTATTTCAATCTTTATATGACAAGGACTTTCCTACTGAGCCATTTCACCAGCCATTTCTTAACACATGGCCGGTCAATGGAAAAATGGCATTTTAAGGACATCATTGACTTAGGTGTGGTGGCGCTGTTCAGAAGATTTTATTACGAGTGGCCCGTGTGTGGGTGACAGGCTGCTGCTATGGGTGTGTGCCCGGGATCCCCACGAGTGAGTGGCCTGAGTGTGGGCCCTAGCAGCAGCCAGAACTGGCGGCTGCTTTCCCCTGTCACCATTTTCATTGCACCAAACTTTCTGTGACTATGTAATTCTAAAACTATGATCAGCGGGGCTCTGCCCTTGGCCATAAGAAGGACCCACAGTCTTAGAAGTTGCCAGCAAGTGGCAGCCTTTATTTAGCCTATGATTTCTTACGTGTGTCCACCAGTTAATTATGAAGCTTTCTGGATTCCTAGATAGGTACTGCCCAAGTGTCTTTATTCTATGGTTCCATAATCATAGTCTGCTTTATCACGCCAAGTGGGGAATGTGACAGTGGCTGTGACATCAGTCAATCTGTGTGTTCCCCGGGGTTGGCCTTGGTGATAGGGCAGGTTGTACTTCCTTGGTAATTGAAGTGATTCAGTTTTTCTCCCTAGGAAATCTCTTTCCTTGGCAATGTAAATGGGATCTGTGGGCAGTGTTGAGGCATCTCCAGTAAGAGCTGATGAAGCATGAGCCCCACCTCTCTAGTTTAGTCAGATTTCCCGCACAGACCTCCAGGTTTGCACTAATAATGACATGTGCAATGCCCATGAGTACCTACGTAACTTCCAGGCTTGGCTCTTGGGCAGATTAGCTTAATTTCAGTGGGCACCCACCTGAAAGGCAGTGACCAGCTGTGTTTCTGAGTTATGATATTCACTCCTCTCCTTGCTGTCCATTAGTGCACAATGAAGGACACCAGCTCTCTAATCTGTGCTTAAAACACTAAATATCTCTGGGTTCATCTAAAAGAACTATTTTCTATGATTCATTAGAATAAAAAGGAGGGGCTAGAGAGATGGCTTAGTGGTTAAGAGCACTGGCTGCTCCTACAGAGTTCAATTCCCAGCAACCACCTGGTGGCTCACAACCATATATAGTGGGATCTGATGCCTTCTGGAATCAGAAGACAGACAGAGCACTCACATAAATAAATAAATGAATAAATGAATAAATAAATAAGCAAGCAAATAAGTAAACAAACAAACAAATAGCAGGAAAAGGTTTTGAATTAAAGTCCATTTTCATTGATGTTAGTCTGTCTGTGGGATGCGTATCTTTCCGAATCAGCGCACTCCTAATAAGTAATTCCTGGAAGTTGGGACTAAGCAGGAAAAGGAACCATCACCTTTTCTGTTCATTTTATCCACCATGAGATAATGAAGAGAGGACCCTTTTAAAGAGAGGACTCTTGGGTGGTCTCTCCTAAACTCCCAGCACTTGGGAGGCCAAGGTAAGAGAATCGTGAGTTTGAGGCTGCCCTCTCACAACCCCCACCCAAACAAACCACAGAAAGACATTTGGCCTCGATAGAGTAGCCAGAGGTTATAGAGAAAACTGATGGGGAAAATCAGGACCAAGAAAGAGAATTCAAGTGTTTAAAGTTTATAGCTTTTGTTGTTAGACCCAAAGTTAACCTGTAGGCCCCACCTGCCCAAAGACCAGGTAAGCCTGAGATTCTGAGAGTTGCAGTTCTTGGAAACTAACAACAAAGCCTCATGGGAAAGTATGCTGGCCTATGTGGTTTGTCCACACAAACCCTGCCAACACATGTCTCAAGGTCACTCACCGGGAAAGTTTCCACGTGATGGTCCCGACCAAATTCCATCTTGGTCAGTATTTAAAATTTTTAATGGAAGCTTGCTTAAACTTAGCCAAAATGGCGGAATTGGTTTTTCTGATAAATTTCTGGACTACTCAGTGTCTTCTGGTAAAGGCGTTAGATAAATCAGGGCAGGTTTCCAGTTCTCCTTGTGTTTGTTTCTGGAAGCCCTCACGGCGTCCCACAGGGGGCATGGTAAGTTGCTTCATTACATGAACTAAATAGAAGGAAACTACCATAAGCATCAAGACGAAGCATGTATGCTGGGTGACTAAGTAAAACCGGGGCATTAACAGGTGAGATTAAGAAACAGCTAAGTCATAGATGAGGGACGGAATGTTAAAATGGAAGGCGTCGTTTTCAAGAGTGTTCTTGTAGACGCTGAAGATGCATTCCCCTAAGACTTAACTGCATGGTCACCCTCACATACAATGACGAGGCGGCAGGGTCTCTCCCGGGCCCCTAAACTGTGGGGGCCCATAGAAGTGGCTCTATTCCATATTGACCGAGGGTCATCCCATCCTTGCTCTTTTAGTGTTAAAGGCCTGAGACCTGAAAGTCTAAGGTGTGACTCCTGAAGGATGCTTGGCCCAAGGTATGGTTACTAGATATCTTAATCTTCAAGGCTTGAGCTGAGTGTGGTTACTTCATGTTTTGGGCACTGAGTAGGTAATTACATTTGTTTGTTTCTTGTACCAGCGTAAGGATGTCTTTTGCCTTTCCCCACTTTTGATTGGGGTGCATAAGAACTTTGAGTTATAACCTTGGGGCTGGTCACAGTATTCACCTGAAGCCCTCAATCTCTTTCCTTAATCCACACCACCCCGCCTCAGGCACATTTAAACAGGTCAGCAGGTCCTGACATTTAACCCGAGGTGATGAAAGAACAATCCTCTTGCCTTTGTAACTTGTTAATTGTTGCTGTAGGTTTTTCTTGTCCCACCAGGTCCTGCTGCTTCAGCCCCAAATGAACACACAGGCTTATGTTAATTATTAAACTGTTTGCTGATGGCTAGGGCTTCTTATTGGCCAGCTCTGTCTTAATTATTAACCCATTTCTATCAATCTGTGTGTTTCCACGAGGCTGTGGCTTACCTGGTAATGCTCCAGGCCTTTGGCAGCGTGGAGACTCCTCTCACCGGTCTCTCTCTCTCTCTCTCTCTCTCTCTCTCTCTCTCTCTCTCTCTCTCTCTCTCTCTCTCTCTCCTCTCTCTGCCTACCTTTCCCAGAATTCTCCTCTTCTCCTAGTCTTGCCTATCTTCCTTCCTCATTGGCCAAACACTGTTTTTATTCATCAACCAATAAGAGAAACGCATATACAGAAGAGCATCCCCCTCAATTAATTCTGGTCAGCACTGAACACTGACAGGAAGTAGTCTCTACAAGAGCAGGTGGGAAAGTTACTCTGAGTTTAACAAGTGGGTACTTCACTGAGAACTTCCCTAGCTCAGTGGCCAGGTGTTAATGAAACACACTTCCTCTGGGCCTGGCTAAGAGAGGGCTTCGCTGGAGGTTCTGACAATAGGGTTGTGTTCTGTGAAAGACAAGTCTTACTGTGTTGCCTGTCATTCCCCAGGGACTGGCAGCTTTCCCAGCACCCTTATCTCTTCAGCACTGAGACGTTTCATCACTTCACCTACTCCGCTTGTCCCGTCTCTAGAAAGGGGCCATGGGGAGGGCCATTCTGCTGAGCTGGATCTCGACACTGAAACCCTGACAGCTGCCTGGTTTAGGGTGGCGGTGGAGAGAAAGAGGAGGGGTTTGTTTCCTTAGTGAGAAATACTTCTGCCTAGTTTTTCAGATTTTTTTTTCAACCTAACTAAGGAAGGCTTTTTTCTTGGGAGAATTGTTTTTGGAAGGAACTAACTGACACAAAATTGGTGAAAACGTGGAGATTGTCAGCTTTGGTCTGCCACAGTGATTATTTTGAAAAAAAAACAAACGAACAAAAAAACTTGTCATGGCAACTCATCATTATAGGGGAAATCTGATGTATACGTAAGGTTTAAAGTATTTAATATTTTAATAATTGAAGCTGTTACATAGGCTGGGATGACAGGAGGACTAGGGAGGGCTCTCACTGGGAATGTGCAGAGACAAGGCCAGAATGGCAGGCATCACAAATGGGCTGACCTACGAAAATTTCTTTTTTCAGCAAATCTTTAGCAGAGTACTTATTAGCATTTCTGGATAGAGAGTCAACACTTCCATTTGTTCAATGCAAGCATACTTCCTGTGGGAAGGAAAGAGTCAGCGTGGCCATTTTCCCTTCAGGCTGACATTTGGTAGAACCTTCACAAAGCACAAAGTGATGAATAACAGGGATGTTTGGTAAATACACAGCTGGCTCGCTGCTATTCCCAGGACTGGAGGCGGAGGGCTAAAAACTGGGCTCTCCGGAGAGCCCAGGTGTGAAGAGCCTTAAACACGGGTTGGGAGCTCAGTAAACGTTAGTTTCTCTGTTCTTGAACCTCAGTGGCACGTGGGCGATGGGTGCTGCTCGCTACTATGTTAGTTGGGGGGGAAATTAGCTCCCACAGTTCAAACCATTCAGCAAATACTTAGTTGATCTATAAAGAGCGAAGTAAATGAACGGGGAAGCAAACAGCTTTATGTAGTGTTTATGCCGGGTGCCATGAAGTAATCGCAGGTCCCTTATGTGCCACAATGCAGGGCACCCACGTTCTTCAGTGTAGATGGCAGCAAAGCAAAGACCTCCCCCTCCCCCAAGAATGCCGGCCCGGTTCCCATTGGTGGAGCCTCGCTGGGGAGATAACTGTCTAGCCAACGAGCTCATTGCTCTGGACACAGAGGATCTCATCTGGCCTTAGAAGCTAAGCACAGCTGGGCTTGGTTGGCACTTGTGTGGGGTTGGGGAGTGCAAACCTGGAGTCTGAGGTCCTGTGGGTCATTGTGGAAGACAATGGGCTTGAACAGAAAATGGTGTGATAGGTACAGATGTGGGGGCAGGTTGCTCTGATATATGTGCGTATATATGTTCGTGGGTGGGTGTACTTTTGTGTGCCCAGACTCACGTAATACATTGCATGTATGTGGAGACCAGAAGATGACAGCCTTTGACGTCATTCTCAGATTGAGTTTTGAGACCTGGCCAAGTAGACCAAGTCAGCTGGCCAGTGAGTCTGAATGATCCACCTGCCTTCATCCTCTTGGTTCTAGGCTTACAAGTGTGCATGTCACCATACCCATTTTAAACATGGGTTACGGTGCGCCAACTCAGGTCCACACGCTTGCAAGGCAAGGACTTGGGAGTGACCTGTGTCTGCTAACGTCCCGTCACTTAGATTCTCCAGATTCTTTATTTTGGTCAGATTCATGTTATATACATTGTGTTAGGAACATAATCTACAGTATCCTCTCCAGGCCCCAGGCCCCAGGCCCCAGGCCCCAGGCCCCAGGCCCCAGGATCACTTATACCTCAGTCAGAAAACCCTTGTGGGGCTAAAGAAAGATGACACACAAAGTGTGTGACAGGCTGACTGCCGGGCTGAGGGCCTTGAGTTGACCCCTATAAGCTAGCAGTGACCGGAGGGAGGATGTGATTTCGGGAGATTTGTCCACTCAAGTTTGAAGGACCGCTGTCTGTACTCTCTCTGAGGCAGGAGTTGGTCAAGTGTAATGTCCTGCTTGGTGGTTGGTGGGTGAGAAGTGCTCCTTAGTAGAGTCTGATCCTGTGTGACTTGTGACTAGAGGTTTATTAAACTAATATTCTATGTGGACATTTCCTGGATCTGACACTTGGATGTGGTTTTGCTGGGGGTTTTTTTGTTTTTTTTGTTTTTTTTTTTGGTTCCAAGTATCTGTTTGAATCTAATTTTCTTCCTTTTTTTCCCCTTTTCCTTTTAAAATAGACGCTCTCAAGAAGAATTTCCAATCCATACCTTGAACATAGTCCTTCCCAGGTACGAAACTGTTTTCTCTTTCCTTCTGTATTTTTGTAATGGTGGTTCACGGACTCCAGTGGGGGGGACGTTAGGTTACAGCTGCCTGAACTCGCAGAGTTTTGCAGAGATAATGCCCTCATCACACCGTCTTCCTTGCCAGGGAAGACCCACGAAAACATCGAGATTCCCTCAGCGTTGTCATAATGCACGATGCTCATAACATCAGAAATAACTGTTTTCCTCATGCTTTGCAATAAGCTGTCACTGTGGTAGAGTAAAATATGCATCCTTCAGTTTTTGTAGTAATGGAAGCAGGAGACTTTACAGATAGCACACGTCGTACACAGAACTTTAATAAGAGGAGAGGCATGCGTAGTCACCCCTAAGGGCGTTGTCCCCTCTGTGCTCATTGATGAGAAGAGATGAGGATGTGTTTATTGTGTTGCACTGAAGAGTCACACACACTTTCCCATTCTTCAGAACAAGAGACTGAAGGCAAAGACCTCTCCTTCACTGTTACACACCTGCGACAGGACGTGTGCTTGTCGGCTGCTCATTAAGTGCTTCACGAATGAGTAGTCCAGTGAGCCGTGTAGATGGCAGGACTAGTCTAACACCAGCTGACTTGTGCCTCTGCCTCAGTGGTTTTTCTGTCATGTAGCTTGTTCAGGATTTGATTTTTAAAACTGTGCCAACAGGGAATCATCATTTCATTTCTGGGCCGTCTTCTCATCATGATATTGGGAGAATTATGAACGAACACTTATTTTCTAGCAAGTCACAGCCGATATATCAATTATCAATTTGTTTGCTTTAAGGGGTAATATAAAATATCTGCAGGTAAGGAGATAGTTACTAAGAGGGCCTGAGAGATAGTGCAGTTATAGAGCACTTGCCTTGCTTACGAGGCCCTGAGTTCAAAACCAGCACCGTCAGTAAAAGGAATTTGCCAAAGAGCAAATAGGGCTTCAGAGTTGGCTCAGCAATTAAGAGCGCTGGCTGTTTTTCCAAAAACAACAACAACAAGAAAAAAACTAAACCACAGGTTCGATTCCCAGCATCCACATGGTGGCTCACAACCATCTGTACTCCAGTTCCAGGGGAACTGATAACTTCTGAGTTCCAAAAGCATCATGTACACAGTACAAGCGTAAATGCATGCAGGGAGGAATATCCATACCCATGAAAATAAACGCGTAGATAAAGGCATTACACATTATGAAAAGGGGGGAACAAATGGAAAGATGTAAGAAATAGCAGTGTACAGTAATTTTCATGATTGTGACGTTAGCTTGCTTGTGAAGCAGCCTTGTGCTCGAGAAGAAGGGGCAATTGGAGAAATGAGGTATATTTTTAAAATAGGGTTCAGCGCTCTCTAGGAGGCAACTTCCTTCCTCCCATTCCGGGAGGAATGGGAAGACTCAGGGGAATGGGAAGATTAAGGAAAGAAGTTAAGAGAAACCTCTCTCTGAAAGGTAGACTTGTGAAGTGCCACAGGCAGAGCCAGAGTATTTGGCTCTGAAGCTGAGTGAAGCTTCAGGACAAAGTGGCCTGCTGTGGTTGCTTTGGGCTTTTAGCTGTTCACTAATGGGGAAATGTCTTCCTAGGGACTTTACATGCATGGGTTATCAATACTGGCCAAGTTAGTGGATTAAGTGAATTGCTTGTGATTAATCTACACGGATAAACGACTCCAGCGCTCTGCGGTGACAGAAACACCGAAAACTTCATGTCTTAAGAGAACATTGCTTATGACGATGGTTAAGTAGGGTTCTTTACATTTGGAAAATAGTTTTTCTATCTCAAAAGAGTAAGTGGACCAGCAGCTAAAATAAAATAAGGTAATTATAGGCCTGAGGCTTCACAGGCTAAAATGTGTCTGAAGCTTGGGGCATTGTTCATGATCCTTTATATGTAGCATGCTATTGGGAGCGCACGGCCTGTCACATTGTTGTTCTCCATGTATGATGATTGTTTGTCTTTCCTGCGTAGATTTATGGAGAGAACTCTTCTTGTGCAGGAAGAGCATTAAGGAATATTATTATCGTTCAAGCAGCTGACCTGGTAAAGGACAGAGTAAACTTCAAGGGGTTTTACAGGTAACACAATTTCTTAACACCTTGTCAAAAGCTGTCCCTGGGGGGGTGGGGAGACTATCCAACCAGACTAATTGTAACCTTGAACATAGAGTGTCAGGCTGTCTCAGTATTATCAGTCGGAGGGACTGATGTGTTCTGTCTCTCTGGATCCTAAGGGTGTTTGTTTATGGTCACGGTTAGGCTTCTGGGTCTGAAAGGATATAAAAATTCCTAACTGCAAGGATTGTCTTATTGTTGAGTCTCCTGAGATGTAGGTTCATGCTGCACTGGGTACTCCAAGAGACATAGACCCCTCCACATTGGAGACGTTTAAAGTCTCTGGAAATGCTCATACACACAGAGAGGGAACACACACACACACACACACACACACACACACAGAGAGAGAGAGAGAGACACAGAGAGAGAGAGAGAGAGAGAGAGAGAACACACAGAGAGAGAGAGAGAGAACACACACACAAGAGAGAGAGAACACACACACACAGAGAGAGAGCAACACACACACAGAGAACACACACACACACAGAAAGAGAACACACACACACACACAGAGAGAACACACACACACAGAGAGAGAGAGAGAGAGAGAGACACACACACAGAGAGAAAGAGAGAGAGAACACACACACAGAGAGAGAGAGAGAGACACACACACAGACACACAGAGAGAGAGAGAGAGAACACACACACACACACAGAGAGAGAGAGAGAGAACACACAGACACACAGAGAGAGAGAGAGAGAGAGAGAGAACACACACACACAGAGAGAGAGAGAAAGAGAGAGAGAACACACAGAGAGAGAGAGAAACACACACAGAGAGAGAGAGAGAGAGAGAGAGAGAGAACACACAGACACAGAGAGAGAGAGAAAGAGAGAGAACACACAGAGAGAGAGAGAGAGAGAGAGAGAGAGAGAGAGAGAGAGCAAGAGAGAGAGAGCGAGAGAGCGAGAGAGCAAGAGAGAATTCAGATCCTCTAGGTGAGAGCGAGCTACACCCACACCACAGTGTGGAGTGGAAAGAGGCCATTTGTCTTCCTGGGCCAGTGAGTACGGGCAGCAATGTAAGTATTAGAGCAGAATAGGTCATGGCCAGTCTTAATAAATGTCTGGACCTACAGTGAGGTCAGTTGGAGAGTTTGGAACACGTGTTTCCCTCTTGTAGAATAAGAAAACAAAAGAATATACTGTTGTCTTGCTACACAGAGATGGAGCAATCCTGAATAATACCAAATGGAAATAGTAAAAATAAAAGCAAAAGAACAGAACTACCATGTGTTGTCATTTTTCTTAAAGAGATGACATTGAAATAACAGAATAGGGACAGCACTCAGACATCACCAGGAGGGCGGTAGATTTCCCACCATAAAGGATGTCCCTTTAAGGTATAGAAATGTAACTTGCAACAAATCGTTTCACCATCCCTGTTTTCATCGGCCACAGGAAACAAGTGTTTCCACTGGAAACATTTCACAATGGCCCAGATCCTGGGGATAGTGAATCCCAGAGATTTAGAGTCAGAAGACTCCCGTGTGAGCTACAATTCATACACACACAAAATGTGCCAGGTGGTGGTGGCACACACTTTTAATCCCTGCACCCAGAAGGCTGAGGCAGGCGGATCTCTGTGAGTTTGAGACCAACCTGGTCTACATAGCAAGTTCCTGGACAGGCTTTAAAGCTACAGGGAAACGCTGTCTCAAAAAACAAAAGCAAATGAAAAGTGTATAGCTTACTAAATTTTTATTTTCTATGTACTGATGCAATCACTATCTGTATCATTAAGATACAGGGGATGTTTACATTCTAGAACGTTCTGTCATACCCTTTAACAGTCACCAGTTTCTGCAAATGTCTTGATGCTTTATTAGCATATGCCAATTATGCACAATAACGGGACTCATACTTGTACACAATGAATTTCACTCATATTCACCCTCACCCATGGGGCCATCTTGTGAGCCCCTGCCTTCTCCCACTAGCCTCGCTTCTACTGCCGTGCCATTTGTTTGGAGTAGGGGGGGGTGAGGGGCGTGAACAAGGTCTTTCATTAGGAGTGTTTACGTGGGTGTAGTTGGAGTTCATTTCCGGGAGTATGGGTACCTTACCAGTGCCTCTCAACACCAAGGAAGTGACTCCCCTCCCCTCCTCTCCTTTCCCCTCCCTTCCCTCCCCTCCCCTCCCCTCCCCTCCCTTCCCTCCCTTCCCTCCCCTCCCTCCCTTCCCTCCCCTCTGCTCCCTTCCCCTCCCTCCCCTCCCTCCCCTCTGCTCCCCCTTCCTTTTCCCCCTCCCCTCCCCCTCCCTTCCCTTCTCTTCCCTCCCCTCGGCTCCCCTCCTTCCCCCTCTCTCCCTCCCTCCCTCCCTCCCTCCCTCCCTCCCTCCCTCCCTCCCTCCCTCCCTTCCTCCCCTCCCTCCCTCCCTCCCTCTCTTCCTTAAGATTCTTGCTGGCCTAGAACTTTTTTCGTTGTTAAAGATTTTTATTTATTTATTGTGTAGACAGTGTTTGCCTGCATGCATGCCTGCAGGCCAGAAGAGGGCACCAGATCTCATTACAGATGGTTGTGAGCCACCATGTGGTTGCTGGGGACTTAGGACCTCTGGGAAGTCAGCCAGCTCTCTTCACCACTGAGCCACCTCTCCAGCCTTGACTGTCCTTTTCTTAGTGATCTTTTAGCAGATTATAAATTCCCAGGAGGGGCTGGGAACCTTCCCCTTTCTATGACAAGGCGCTGAGAAGCCCAGTCTTGTGGAAAACTTGGGTAGATTTTTATAACTGCGTGAGTTCAGTACAGCAACAGCCAACTTAAAGAAGAGAGAGTGCATGATGGCTTATTGTACCTGGGGGGGGGGCGTCCATAACGGCAAGGGTGGGGGTGGGTAGCAGCCGGTGGACGAGGCAGGAAGCCGAGAGGTCGAGATCCGTCTTCAACCATGAACCTGAAGCTCAGAGAATGAGCTGCGACTGAGGCTCCACTGGGGACTCCCAAAGCCTGCTCTGAGCAGTGTTTTTCTCCCCAGCAAGTCTCTGCAAGTTTCCTTCACCTTCCAAACAGCACCCCACCCCACCCCACCCCCATTTCCCACCCCCACCCCCTAGACCAAGTGTTCAAATGCAGGAGCCTACGGGGAACATTTCTCATTCAAATTTCCACATCCACATTAAAAGTAAAAACAACAGCAAAAGACGTCACGCATAGTCACACCTTGCTCTTTTCAAAATGAGCATTGTAAATGTAAGTCTTCATGACTTAGCTTCGAGCAAGATCAAAGAATTCATGTCAGTTACAGAAGGCTCTGCTGAAGTCTGTGTTCTTAGGGTTTTATTTTGTTTTGTTTGTTTGTGATGTCTATGGGCATTGATTGAAATGGAGATGGACCCTAATCAGGTCCATGGAAAAAGGCACCATCCAATTTTGAACATATTTAGGATTTTATAGGAGTACCATGGGGAGGAAGTATGAATTTTGTTGTGATGGGAAAAGAGCTGCTGAAGGCAGGGTTTTAATGAGTCCACCAGACCCCAGGTACATGACAAATAGGTGTTTATTAGGGAAGCACTCACAGATAAGAGTGAATAACCACCCTCGGTCTTCCTGATCCAGAAGATGCAGTCTCTGCTCTTCTGATGCTCTGACCACGACCCCAGGGAGTGAGCCAGCCCCTCCTCTACCTTGTAAGGGGCCGAGTCTTCACCTGAAGCCACGCCCAGAAGGGTGTGGCCACCGCCATAAGTTCACTGGCAAGATGCCACTACAAGCTACTTTTCTGTTATAGTGTAAGGACTGATGAATGTCCTAGGATTAAAGGTAAAATACTAATATGGTTGCCTAGGATGGCTCATTTAAAAATGTCTGGTGGTCAACTGGGGTAATGTGTTCCTATATGCCATATGAGAATCCGTGGTGGCAGCTTTGCAAAGTTTCTATTCAATTTGCCCAGTAGGAAAGCATGTTAGTTTCCAGCCCTTATTTCCTTGTATGTAGATGAACTACTAAATACCACCACCCTATTTATGTTACCACAAACTGATTGGAAACACATTTTCCACTGTGGAGAAGGGTAAAACCCATCCATATGTGGGGTTGTGTGGGTCTGCAGCTCATCACCTCCATATGGCCGTTCCTCTACCTTGTGTCACAGCTCTGGCTAGATCTGCATGTGCCCTCACATCTTCTGGATAGAGTACAAGGCTGGAAATACACCGTGGCTAAGAGCTGCTGAGTATTTAGATCACCCTGCTCCAGTGGTCTCTTTTTTTTCATCCTTTCTGCCCTGTAGATTGAGGTTTTAACTCGATTGATGTAGACCTGGTCAAAACAAGTCAGGGGATTAGGAATTAAATGCATAACAGCTCATCTCATTTTATTTGCTTTAAAGATATTAAGGACAGAGTTTCTCTTTGCCCTCTAATGTTTTTCCTGGTCAGATGGATGGTAGGAGCAATTTAAAACACAATGATGAGATTTAGAGAGGGGCAGAAAGGGACCACATGGGATTAAAACAGGAGCTTGTAGGGGAGCGGTGCCCAGTCGTCCCTTAAGGTTGTCATGGCAATTCTGTGTTTTAACATATTCGTCCCAAGCCTGTGCCTCAAACAGGGTAAGCCCTTCCTAATGAGAAAGGGAAGGAGATCTGGGCTTTGTGGTCACTAGCAACACCTAAGGGGTCCGTTCAGAGTGGGTTCAGTTTCCATGCAGCTTTGATGTGTCAAGAAGCCTCAGTTGACAGCACCCTTACCCTTACTCCCTGAAATAGCTGAGCACAGCACTGTGGACTAGGAGACCGCTTCACAGCCACCTGTGCTCAGATAGGCACAGCTACCATGTAGCTACCTGGTACAATGTGAAGGTTTGGTTTGTTGAGCAACTGTTCTATTGTGGGCTTCTGTGCTCCAAGCAGACATGCACAGAGGGCTGACAAGCCTCAGTGTTTTGAAAATGTGAAATGAAAAAGATGACACAGTATTTAACTCACGGACTAAAGTGCTTCCAAATGTCAAAGATGCCGTTTAATTGAGGGAAGCATTGAGAAATTAGTTAATTAACACTCTGATCTCTTATCATGAAAGGTGTCCTGTAGAATCAGAGTTAATATTGACTATTTGGTCTAATTGCCTGTTTTCTTGCCACCTGTGTTCTCCTTTAAAAGAATCCAGATATCTGAATGCGTATCTTTCTCTCAATGGCAATCTGCCACTGAACACTTCTGGAATTGGCTTCATTGCCTTGGAGTGTCATTCAAGTAGTGACACTTTACCAAAAATCAAAAAGCTTTGACAAAAGCTATTCCATTCAGTTCAGGAGCTCAGCTGAAGTACAGCACTTCCTGGCTAGTGTCTGTGTCAGTCCCAAGAGCTTGCAGACACATTTCTCTAGAAGTGCAAGACAACACTGCATTCTCATCCCTTAGTGTCTGCAGAATAAGCATCAACAGCATGCATTGCATTCTGTCCCTCTCTCCTTCTGTCTTCTTTCTTCTCTTCTTACAACACTCTTGTGGCCTTTTTGCATGAGAAAAAGTAGAACTCAGACACCTCTACAAATGAAAAGCAGCATTTCAGAAAGTTTTATTCTTCTGTCTTTTCCTGAGGCCCACACAAACGGAAAAGTTAGCTTGATGACACTGCTTGTAACAGTATGTGGGATTTGGTGTGTGTTTCAAATCTATTATAAAGATGAGTGTGCGTGGTTAGTGCAATCCAGTGCACACATCTGGCTTCCTGGGTTTCTGATTTACTGTGGCCACCGTTAAAAACTGTGTGGCCACTAGGGCAGCAAGATAGGCAGGTCAAGGAGATGAGGAGAATTCTGGGAGGTGTAGGCAGAGAGGAGTCATCATGTGAGCCCGGGGAAGAGAGGTGTTCTCCAGTAAGATAAGACCATGTAAGTAAGATAAGACATAGACTAATAGAAATGGGTTAATTACTAAGACAGAGCTAGCCAATAAGAAGACCAAGCCAATGGCCAACAGTTTTATAATTAATATAAGTCTCTGAGTGTTCATTTGGGTCTGACACGGTTGTGGGACCAGGCTGGTGGGAAGAACTATACATAACAATCTATGCTGCTTAATGAAGTTGCTTTGGTTATATTAAAATGATTAACAGTCGAGTTTATTGTTTTTTGAAACAAGTTTTGGGGTTCAGTCTTTAAAGAATGGAGAGTAATACTCTAGACTGCAGTCTGTGGTCTAGTTCTTTTGAATCTTTAAGGACTCATTTTGTTTAAAAAAAAAAAAGGGGGGGCAGGCAAAAAATACCTACAGATGCATGAGTGAAAGTTCATCATCAACAATTTGAAGTCTAAGATTGAGGCAGAAGTATCACCATTACATAAAGTGCCACTAATTTTATTTCTTCATTCGTTCAAACAAGTATGTTTGTAAGGCCTTAACTGTGTGCGGTGATCTCTTCTAGTTTCTGGGGATTAGTAAGGCGCACAGATTCTCTCAATGTCTAAAGTCATATTCTAGTGGCTGAGTCGTAGGAGTAGATACTCACACAGAAAGATACATGATTGCTTTATGTCAAGTAGCTTAAAACATGTAAGCAAATCTTGTTCTTAATCCCAGGGAAGTAATAGATAAACACTAACTGGAAGAAGAGTGAGAGGCAGTGTGTTCCTCCCCACCCCACCCCACCCCACATCCCCCACCCTCGGCTTGTTTTAAAAAAATGAGAGCTCAAGAAAAGAATGGAATCAAGCATTAACTTTTTGTTTACGAAATTTCTCATTGCTTATGGCTTTTTTTTTTTTTTTTTTTTTTGGTCCAGGAGAAGCTGCGTGGGATCAGAGCTGGTGGACTGGCTTCTAGAACACTGCCCTTTTGTCCAGTGTAGATCTATGGCTATTGGGGTTTGGCAGCTCCTACTGGATATGGGAATTATGCTATCAGGTTAGTGATCCATACTTTGAAGACACAGTCATTACTTTGTTAAACTGCTCCACCAAAACACACTTGCTCCTTCAGAGCATGTTACAACATGGACGGGAATTGTTTTTGAAGATAAAAAAGAAAAATGTTTACATTCTTATTTTCTCAGTAAAAATGACAGGCCATCTTTGATTCGTTTATGCTTGCCACACCTTCTGTGAAAATAATTAGGCGCTTGTCAGTGTTAGACTTAAACCTGTAAAAGGTGTCGCCTTCCTCTCTCTTGGCAGCTCTGCTCATAAACTTCTTTTGCTGGTGGTGTCTTTTGTTGCTTCAAATGAGTGCTTTAGCGTGCCATTATGTACTCAGAAACTGATTTATGAGTGGTGTGTGCACGCCATTTTAATCAAGTAACCACACGCACTTAGATAGGTGAGCTGTGAAATTCAGTTGTTCAAACAGGACAGAAGATGATGTTTAAGTAGAAGCTAAAGAGAGATGACCATTCTCTCTTCTTAATTCAACCCAGGGAGTTGCAGGGGTAAAAGCCAAGCAATTTTATTCCAGTCTCTCAGGTGCTAGTTGGTACTGAGAAGCCCGTTGCTGTAGATGATAAGTATTGAGGGCAACTCCCCGTGTCATTGTGAGGGGAGGGCACAGACGAGGACAGGGTTGCGATCTTCTTAGTAGCACCTAATAGTCTGATTTGGAAAGTCAGGTCACTTTTTAAGGAGCAGAGCTGTTGTTGGCTCATTGGCTTCTGGTTGATGACATATTTTGTCTTTCGGAACCATCTCAAACTTTTGATTCCTTTAAAATAGGATTTCCCAACATTGACAGCGTTGACACTGAGTTAGACAGTTCTTTGTTGGGGGTTGCAGGACAGTCCTGTACATCCAGGATTTTTGGCAGCCTCTATTTCATTTGTTCTTCAAGGTGTCAGTAGCGCTCATGCTTTCATTATGACTACCAAAAAATGTCACCAAGAGTCCCCTGAAGCAGGGGCACAGCAGTGCCTGGTTGAGAGCCACTGGTTCTGCTAACTGGACCTTGCTATCACGTTGTTTGTTTGGCATTTCTTGCCACCCCTCTTTGAATCCATATTGGCTTGACCAGCACTTGTCTGAGAGGCAGAAAACTTATAAAATATTTGTGAATGTATTGGTCAACGTTCAAGTGGTGAAATTGACCAGCCAGTATGTCCTTTCACTTTATTGGGAGTGTAAGGAGTGTAAGGTCAGACGTGTGTTATCTTACCTTTGGTTTTCCCCTAACCACTGGGTTGTTCACTTTATTATTTGATTTGTGACTCTTAATAGCGTTTTTTTGTTCCTCTGCTTCCAACAGTGGACCAGCATCTGTACTTTCAAGATAATTATGTCTTCTACCAGTTTTCTTCGGATGAATGCAGCTACTTGTACTGCGAATTTGAAAGAGAAGAGGAGTGGCAGAATGGAGTGAAGCTTCTGCTGCAGCTGGCAAACCTCATCCCTGCTAGAGCTGGCGTCTGTGGCCTGTGAGTAGGCGCCGCTGGGTGTTTCTTGCAGAGCGTGTCCCCTGTCCTGTGTCCTGGGACTGCTCTGCTCCTTCAGACCGCTGTCTTGTTTGCGTGCTGGGAATGCCGTTCCCGAGTTCGGAAAGGTAGACACGTTGCTGGAGATTCACCCTAGCTCCCGCATGGCCCCGTCGCTATTCTGGTCCTCCGAGACACGCTTGCTCCTCCAGCTGTGCCGCGGACGCTTCTATTTCACTACTAAATGAGTAGATGATCTAAATTAAGCATAAACATATGATTGGGCTGAAGTTGAATGAAATAATAACTCACATCTTATCCACTATCCGAGTCGTGACTGTGCCGAGAAGGGGCCCAGCAGACGTTTCTGCAAATAATGTAGAAGCAGCGTTTGGCAAATTAAAACTTTTGAGTCATTATCACATGAAGACGGTGAATCATTGTGTGATTAAAATGATTAGAAGCATCTTCCTTGGGCTGTGATGTGGGGATTATGACACGTCGTCTTGTTTATCCTTGGCAACAGTGATACAGAAAGGAGTTGCAGGTGGAAATGCCAGTTGGATCGCTCATAGGTGTAGACCCCTTCAGGTATCAGAACGCTTTTTGCTCTTAGAAGGCAAGCGGAATTGTCCTTACTTCCCAGTGAGAGTATAGCTTCCCCGAGATGCATTCCTGTGACTGTGACAACCGTAACTCAGGGGAATGGGGAGATGACTCAGCAGTTGAGAGCACTGACTGTGCTTCCTACGGACTTGGGTTCAGTTCCCAGCACCTGCATGACAGCTCACAGCTGTCCGTCACTCTAGCTCCAGGGGATCTGACACCCTCACACAGACATACATGCGGCAAAACACCAACGGGCATGAAGTAGATTAGGGTGCTCTGCTGGTGCAATCAGTTAACAGGTGGTACTTACGCAAATGTAACTTAGTTTTATGAGCTAAAAGGTGTCACTGCTGAGCAGTTAGTTGAGACTGAGCAAAGGAAATTATTTTAGTAATACATTTCCAATAGAAAAGTTGGGTGTCTAAAATATATTTCATGTGAACGCACTGCACGGAACAAAATGCCTTATATTTTCTGTTTCACTTCAGAGAGATTCTTGAAGCCAGGTCCCGTTAATTTCCACTTATAAGTGAGGAAACCTAGGTATAGGGTTCAAGTAACCTGTCCAAGGGTTTAGTGTTCGAATTTACATCTGTCTACCTTTATTACCTCAGCATTTTACACCTGCTGTGTTGTGTTCTCGTAAGCTGTGGAGTAATCCTAGTATCCCTTCAGGGAATTGTAAGCTCAAGTCATGGAAGTGTTGGACTGAACTGTGAAGTGATTGTAAAGACTGTGAAGTCTGTCGTCACCACCACGGATGACAGTAATGTAGATTCCAAAGTCATTAGCATGGCACGGAAGATCCTTTGTTGTAATATGTTCTTCATAGAGGTCGGACATATCCCAGAAAGGTCAAGGCACACATCCATAAACTCCAAGGAGATCTTAAAGAAGAATTGACACTTTTTTTTTTAGTCAGACACAGCCATGGTGACTGACCTTAACTCCTAATGAAAGACTGCCATTCTCTGAGAGCGTTCTTCCTCCATTTCCCGTCTGTGTACGTGTTGGAGGTGTGGAAATCCCTGGGTACACTCAGATTAAGGGAGCAGGAATGTAGTGAAGAATGTTCCAAGTTGTCATGTTTAACCCCCCGCACACACTTCCCAGACAGCAAGCTTTAGGAATGAACGGCAATGGATTGAAAAAGCCTTGTGGTATATAAATCCCGAACCCGCCCTAATTTCTGAAAGTGACAGTTATTTTAAAATAATAACTCAGTACACTGAGTACTACGGATGCAAAGTCAGGTGTCAGGGTTAAAACCAACTATATAGAACCCATGCTCACCAGCGAGTTTTGTTCATTTGGTATGAACCCGATGCTTTGGTCACAGTTACTGACTGGGTACAAATGGTCACCAGAGGGCTAAGGGCTTGCTTATTCTTATTCTAAGTACCAAGCATCAAAAGAAAAAGGTTACTGAATCGCAGTTCTCTTCAGGATACAGAAGACATTTCCTTCCTGCGTTAGAGATGTGAGCCAACTTCTGTGCAGCCGTACAGTGTTCTTAGATTTCTGGAAGCTAGACCCTGAGCTATCTATCCCACTCGGAATAAAGGATGGTCAGAGAAAAGATGTCCAGGACATCGTCCTTTCTCAGCTGAATTGCCACAACACCTCCCCTGGTTCCTGCACATATTTTCACCGTCCCTCTGGCTTTGACCTAGAAATCTCCATTGTTTCAGACTTGGGCCCACACGATGATCTGCTAATGTTATCCTC
The DNA here is from genome assembly GCA_030556225.1 of Cricetiscus sungorus. Lineage (NCBI taxonomy): Eukaryota > Metazoa > Chordata > Mammalia > Rodentia > Cricetidae > Cricetiscus > Cricetiscus sungorus. Next base: position 2,036,962 of record JANBXA010000369.1, on the reverse strand, counting down.
CCAGAGCTGCCTCTCTTTCCTTGTTAAATTCTGCCCAGCCCTCAAGGGGGAGCCCGAGCCCTTCCTTGCCTATGAAGCTTCGCCAGTGTCACCGGACTGTTTAGACTGGTGTTTGGTGAACCACTGCTCCCCTTCTTGGTGGTTTTAAAAGGGAAACCCATTCTTCTATGCCTTAGCCTTGTGTTGCTTTCCTTTTATCCCTTCTAACTGAAATGTTCTCTGAAGTCCTTTCGATTCTTATGTTTCCCATTTGTGGACTAACCCCCCCCATCCCTGTGGTGCTTTTAATATCCTATTTGATATTTGAAAGCTATTAAGGTCTACCTACGCAGTTCCACATTAGGTCCCCCTGATTTCCCATCCTCCGTAAATGAATTTAAAATGATGCCAGAAAACCACTTAATGTCCCTCTATAAACACAAATCTGTTCTGTACAAATGTGTTTTTAAAAAGGGAAAAAAATAATAAAGGGGATTTTACAATTTTCAAAAAGGAGTCTTTTTGAAAGCAGCAGAAAGAGATGGGGCTGTACAAGCTTGCAGCCTAGTTTGGGGAAACAAATACCCTGCTCTCTATGAAATGGTCTTTATGCCCCATGAAAGAGATGATTTGAAAGGATTGAGTTGTCGGCCGGTTACAGCCTCATGGAAAGAGACTGGTTGTCGTGCCGCATTCAGACAGAAGCCCACATTAAGTTATCCAGAATGAACTCCTCTCCGCCTCTTGTTTTTTATTTTGGGTGGGGGAGAGGCGAATGAGTGAAGAATGAGAAAATAAAAGTGTTAAGAAAGATAGCCCAGGAGTCCCATTAGGGCTTGTATGATGCTTCTTCCTGATGAGAACCTGCCTGAGAGCTGCGGCTGTGTGAAGCTGAGCTGAGCTCAGCTGCAGTATGGGCCCCCTCATCTTGCAAGGCTGAAGAGGCTGGGCTCCAAGCAGTCTGCCATTGACCCCTGCCTAGGTTAAACCATAGCCTTCCATTTACAGATGGGTAACGTTGATACCATTAAAAGGCTTGTGAGCATTGCTAATACTCATCTCGGGCTATACACGCGCTATGTAAAGAAAAAAAAAAAAAAAAAAACATGATTTTCTTGCTAAGAGACCCGGTGTCTGTTTTCTACGTGAACACCCATCGTTTTGGATAGTCGAGGAGTTCCTAATTCTGGTCTAATACAGTAAGGTTATTCGAATTCAGTGTCTGCTTCTTCCCCTGCTCTTCCCCGAGATGCCCTGTGCGATATGGTGAGTAGCTGGGGCAGGGGGATTGTCACTTTGAGAGAGGAGATGTGGAGTCTTTCCTGTCTGATGGGAGGCTTTATTGGCTTAAAGCTTCCTTGTGATGACTACAAACCTACTGTGTTCCCAAGTAAAGTGGTGGTTGGCTTCCATTCCTGGTCTTGCTGGGCGGGTCAGCATCTTTGACACTGTGATGCGGCTCTTTGGAACGCAGCCTTGCCATCTGGGACCGCATCTGTTGGCTCTGCCAACTCTCTGGCTGTCCTGTGTATGTCTCCTCTCTGGCCGCATGGACTCTGTGTCCCAAGGCCATGCAGTTGGGGCCTTGTTTGACGCTGAGGAGATGCCCTTCCAAAGGCCAATCGATCCCCATGTCCTGTCCCTTTGGATGGAAAAGAACTCATTTGTGCAAGCCCTTTTCATATGTGGACCAATCAAAGCAACATCTTATGGGAGAGGTCATTCTGTAAATATGTTTCTCTTATTGGTTAATGAATAAAGCACTGTTGGCCAATAGGAAAGCAAGATAGGTGGGACTAGGAGACAAGGAGGAGGGAGGAAGGAGTAGGGAGGCGATCCAAGATGGAGGACGGAGAGAGCAGAACGCCAACCCCTCTCTCCGGCAAGATGAGACCACGTGGGAATACTTAGATTAATAGAAATGGGTTAATTTTTAAGACAGAGCTAGCCGATAAACTAGTAACTGGCCAACAGAATTATATCTAATACAATGTCTGAGTGTGTTATTTTGGGGCTGGTGCAGCTCTGGGACCCAGCAGGCTGGCGGAAAAACCTTACTCATAACCATCATCTGCGTCCTAGCCTTTTCTTTGGGGCTTCCCACTTGCCCCCACCACTGCAGGCACCAGGCAACTAGGGATAGCTCCCGTTTCCTAGAGTCTGGTAGAACTATTTAAACTCGCCGTTCTTCAGCCTGTTTATTTGCATCCTGCCTCGCTCGCCCCTGTGGGGAACACAGGAGAAGGTTCTTGTTTAGGTTTACTTCTTCCTCTTGTAGGCCTTTGGTGTGATGTGTTTCCTCCTCCTGGGAACTGCGGGTAACAGATTGTCCTTTCAATAGCCTTGTTTTTTTTCAAGTCTCCCAGCATCTCAGGTATTCAGGCTGGCCACATCCTTTTAAAACTCTTACCTCTTAACACAGAGTGTTGGGAGCCGAGTCCTTGGTTGCCCTGCATTGCACTCGAGCATTCCATCAGCTCTACAAAAGTGATTTCCAAATCCCAGCCTGGGTATGCGGAATAACAGCATTGCCTACCCCTACCAGCTAAGACGCCTTCCTGCCCCCTCAGTCTTCTCCCGCCATAGTCTGACACACTTAAGCAGCACAGGAATTCTACTGCCTGAGTATACACACGTCATGGCTCTCTGACTTGGGAGTTCAAGCTCAGGTCTGCAATTCAGCCCTGTCCAAATCTGCCCTTTGTCCTTCTGATTTTTCCTAATTAGATTCTCAGGACAGATGTTTGGGCAGGAAGAAAATAATGTCTGCGTAAACAAGTACTTTTTGAGTAGGAAAAATTTTTTTTTATGATGGGACTTGGCTCGTTTTACGTCTGGATCATAGGTGAAGAAATTTTCCATTTATCTCTTTTAGATTATTAGAAGGTCTAGCTGGTCTTTGTCATTTCTCCTTACCCCTTCAGCCAGGGAGGTGCTGAGCTCCTCCAAATTTGCATTGTTTATAGACAAGGCTCATTCCAGGTGTGGGAACTGGTTGCTTCTTATTAACAGACGCATCTATATTTGATTCTAGCAAAATGCGCAGGGATTCTAGCAAAATGTGAACTTTTGCGGCTGCTTGTGTTGGCATTTGTAACGCAGCTGCTTAATTAAGTGGTAGTCATTTATCTTCAAATCCCCAAAATAAAATGTGAAGAAGAGATCCAGGGACACCTGACTTTATTCCGCTTTAGACTGGTTTTATCACCATGTACCCAGTCCCAGGAAGCCCATGACAGGCACTTTATTGCTGCTCAGAAAATGTCTTCTCTCAGCATAACTCGCCAGCTGGTGATGAAAAAAATAGCCACTGAAAAGGCAGCTTGTACTCATTATATTAAAATAATTTTTTTTCAACTCTCACTCTTCTGTCTTTCCTTTCCCATAGGTACTTGCTTTGTTAAACGAACAGTCCTTCCTGGCATATCAGTATTCCGTGTAGGGGATGGGGAGATGTTCTCTAAAGAACCTAGTAGTTTGTTGTAGGATGAGCAAGAGGTAGGGATCTAATGTGAGCAGCTATGGTAATTATTGTAGACTGTGCAGGAATCAGATAATGTTGTCTTCAGCCTTTATAAGTTCCATGGCTTTGAACAAGAGTTTAACTTTATCTGTGTGAGGTAGGGAGTCCCTGTGAGGAAGGCTATTCTAGTTTGCTTAACATTGGGATCAAACACTCTGACCAAAAGAAACTTGGGAGGAAAACATTTTGGCTTATATTTCCAGGTCACAGTCAATCGTTGAGGGGAGGGTAGGGCAGGAAATGTAAAGCATAAAGTATGGAAGAACACTGCTCACTGCCTTGCTCTTTAGCTCACTTTGATAGCTCTCTTAACCAATCACCATCCAGCCTGGTGTAATGAAGCCTACAGTGCCCTCCATGGTTCATCAGTCAAGACAGTGTTTCAAAGGCATGGCCACTGGTCAGCTTGACCTGTGGAAATTCCTCCGTTGACATTCCCTGACTCTAGGTTGTAGAGGACAAGGGCCGTGCTCTAACTTACGTTTTTAAGGCCACCCTGGGACCAGGGTTGGGATTGCAGCAGTAGTGATGAGCATGGTGAGAAGCATTGCAGGATGGATGCCTATGCGTAGTGTGCCTCCGTGTGGTGGGAAGGGGGGGGAGAGGGTCAAGGATGATGTCCCACTGGGGACTCGGTGTTGCCATCGGTTAAGATGGGGAGCACTGTGGGAAGAGAGCAGAGCTTTCTGTGGCTTTATATTTGTTTATTTATTTGATGGCATTCAGGGCGCAGGTATGTTGGGTAGAATGGGGATGAATCCAGTTTGATGGTTAGAGGATTCAGGGACCAGGGACATAGACTTTGCATCCACACCGTAGAACCCTAAGATACTAGATTTCACAGGCTTCCCGTGCATTCCCTGGGAGAATCACTGTGCGTGGCTTTCACAGGAAGCAGCCCTGGAATTCCTAAATAGGACACCCGCTGGTCCAGCTCTTCCTATCGGTCAGCAAAGGGTCTCCCTTCCCAGGGCCCTTACGTGCGCATTCCAGCCGTGGCCCTGCTTGTGTTCTCTGACTTCCAAACCCTACTCACATCTCATCTCACTGCTCTTCTCTCTCCCTTGTTCACTGAGCAGCACAGCCTGTCCCCGTAATAATGGGGAGTGTGCAGACCATATGTGCGTGGCGCCTCTCTCTGCCTCATCTGGTTTGTTGTCTACTTAATCTGATGGTGCAAACTCGGTCTCTCCTGAGCTGCACTGTTTCGAGTTTTGCATATGTAAAATGAGAATTTACTCACGCCCTGTAAAAATGTGTTTGTGGTATTAAGCAGACGCGATCCTTCTGGCATTTTACTAAAGAGCTGGGCAGGGAGGGGGTTAAGGACCGATTGACCACAGTGTGGGGTGCTGTCCCCTGTCCCCTGATGCTTTGCTAGCTCTCCCAGCTCTGCACTGTTTGCCTGTGATCAACAGCCCTGCTCCCCTGACCTCCCTTAGGCTCCATGAGACCCTCTGAGCAGGGGAGGGAAGATATTTCTGGACTTCACAGTTCTCAGTACGCAACGAGGACCGCTCTCTGGGTGGTGTCTGGAGACAGCACACCCAGATCTGGGGTTCATAAAGGGAACCTTGGTGTCTACAGGGGAGTGAACAGAACGAGACCAGAGCCAACCAAGTGGGTTAAAAGGTGGTTACGGTTATATATCTAATAGGGATTGAAGGCCTGGACCAAAGGAGGCAGAACTTGAGGAAGGAACGGGAAGGGATGTGATTGGCGGCTGGCCGTGGGTAGTGCGTGCAGAAAGGATGGATAGTCACAGGGCATCAGAGCACCATTATGGGAGGAAGGCGGAGAAAAGCAGCAGTGTGGCTGGAAATCAGCTTACTGGGATTGGCACCCAGAGCCACTTGGAAGGCCGGTGGAGAAACCAGGCATGCTCATCAGGGTTCAGGCGTGAATCTGTAAAGATCATGGTACCCGAGGAGGTAAAAGCAGGCTGCAGGTTTCAGCCCACTCCAGGGAGAGCATCACACTCTGGCTTACTTGTTCAGAAATGTTTCTGCCAAAGCCTGTTTGTCACGGACACGGGAGCTTCCCTTGGAATCGCAGCTCCTCTCCACAGCCCCTTGAAGAAAGATTCACAGCAGTGTGTCTGTGCTAGTGCAAACTGCCTCACGCCTGCTAACTACACGTTCAGGTGTTGGATTATTGAAGGCAGGCTGTAGAGAGACAGAAGGTGGAGGGAGAGAGTTGCGGTGTGACCTTGTGTGGGACTATGTTTATTCACCTCCAGGAGGAACTTCTGTCACTCATTTGTGCTGAGGGTCAAATGCCTACAAGGGTTGGGTTATGGGTCCTTAGAGAGGCGGGAATGACTGCCACACCCTAGCCCCCCTCTTTCCCGAAACTGAAACTGCGTGGCCTGGGTGCCAGGGAAGCTGGGAAGTGCAGTCTTTTGTTGGGAAACTATCGGTTTGGGTCTGAAAGGCACTTGCGGGATAGACAGGTGCACTCACGTAGACCCTTGCTCAGGGCTCTGCTCTGCGGTGCAGTTGGTTCTTAATTTCCTGTCAGCTCTGTCCAGTCACCAAGCCAAAGCTCTTAAGCCGGGTTCGGTGGCTTGAGTTGTGTAGGTTTACACCTCCTCTCAACACAGCCTCTTTTACAAGGAAACGTGAAGAACTTTAACAGCAAGGATCGTTGTTTGAAATACTCATCGTGCAGGTGACTTTTAAAAGGACACGCAAAGGTGAAACATTCGGTTTCCCGTGCAGATCTTTAGCGAGCTAGCTGTTCAGAACACTTGGCCGCCACACCATTTAGCCGCTACACTGGCACTTGAGGGCGTGTGACAGCCGGCCTGGGCTCCATAGAGGCATCTTCCGGCTCTTGTAAAGGCAGTGGCTTGTATTCCTTCCTGAGATTTGAAGATCGTGACTTTCTCTCTGAAAGGGGGCTTAATAAAACTTACCAGAATCAAGAAACCAATGCCAGGATCAATCAGCTAGACCAACCCCTCTTACAGAGTTGCTGTTCCTTTCTCTGGAGGGCTGGGAGAAGACCTCCTACATGGCCTTAGGCCAGCGCTCCAGCTGGCTCACCGCAGCTACTGAGTGAAACCAATCACTGGACTGCATCACTGGTGCTCGGCTCTGCGGATCAGTCGCTGCGAACCTCTCATCTCAGGATGTGCTGATGGAAGGGGTGGCTTGTGGAAACAGTTCTGAGACATAATTCTATGTATTCTATATATTCACTTGGTATTAAATCGCTGTTTTTCGTTGACCAAACCAGGAAAAAAAAATGTGATTTAGAAGTTTTTTTTTTTAAAGTAGAAACACATTTCTGTAAATAATAAAGGTGATTTTTTTTTCCTAAATGAAAATAATCTTGTACTACTATGTCTCATTAATTACTTGATATTTGCATAACTTTTCTCCCCCTGTTCTCCTGAGCTGTGATTGTTCTGAAAATGCAAAGTTCTTCTGTATTTTTTTTTTTTTTTGGTTGTTGTTCTTGTTTTATAACTTCTACCATGTGATTAGGCCTAAAGTATACCATTTCACAGTGAATTTGCTTGGGCTGAAAGTCTAATGCAGTGGAAAATTCACGTTTCATAGCTTCACAGTTTCATTTAGATTTGGGGTAATTTCAAGGCTTAACTTGAATTTTACCCAGATTGACCATATCTGTAGACCAGGTATGTTAGGGTCATCCTGTGATGTTATCTGGGGAGCAACACTTGCTCCCCAGGTTGGCACGTTGTAAAGAGGCACTGGATAATTCATTCTAAGCAACGTTGGTAAAGGATTGTGCATCTTTGCCTCTGTCAACGCAGTGTTATTTGCATATTTTTACTCATGACATGATGACAATGTCATGTTTTAATATTTTTTTTTGCCCTTTACTTCCCATAATTTGGTAGATGAATTTGAGCAGCCGGCTCTAAGGATTAATTTGTTGATTTTGTTTTTCAAAGGTCTCATCAGAAAGTGGAAGATTCGGAGGAAAGCAGCGATGAAATTCTTGCTCGGCTGACGTCTGCGGTAAGACGGTTACCCTTCGTGGTGGTGGGAGAAACGATGAGAACAGGTCATAGGAGGGGGGCAGTTTGGATATGGCTGCTTGTCGTTGTGAGAGGCCCAATGGGAGGTACTGGCTTCACTGGACCTTGCTGGAGCCTCCAGGGACATCACAGACACTTCTGGTGAAGGATGTACACAGCCTTCATGCTATGCCCTTAGCTCCTGGGCTTTGGTCCGGTGTAACTTAACCTAGGGACAGTGGTAACTTCCTACACTAAAAGGAAAATATTCTGTTTCTTTACGAAGAGAAAGAAATCATGTTAGGCAGCGAAAGGGAATGGCATTGGTTTTTAAATATGGTATTACGGTATATTTTGTAAGGCCATTGAAAAGAGGGGTCAGTGGCTTTGCCGGCTGAAGGGCAATTCTTGACTCTCTCTGTTGTGAAAGCTGGCTGTCAACGCTAGACATTTATTTATTCATTCATTCATTCATTCATTCATTCATTCGTTTGTTTGAGAGAAGGTCTCGCTGTATGTTCGTGGATGTCCCAGAACTCACTGTGTAGACGAGGTGGCCTTGAACTCACAGAGGTCTGCCTGCCTCTGCCTCCAGAGTAATGGTAGTAAAAGGTGTTTACCACCACGCTTGGCCCTGTGGGTGCTAACCGTTAAGCTCATTGTTGACAGGCTCTAGGTATTTTTAAGTGGCTTACTCCACCTGGCTCATGCTCAGCCAGCTTTCTTACAGGGCCCAGGCTCCCTGCCCAGGGCTGACACTCCTCCCCTTATGGGCGAGGAACTTCTACACAATTATGTTGGGGCAGGTTGTTCCCGCCGGCGCCAGCCTGCTAGCCCACCCCTGCCTGCTGCCAGTCTGGGCCCATAGCCCCGCCAGCCCCAAATAACACTCAGAGACTCTGTATTTGATACAGTCCTGTTGGCCAGTTACCATTACTGTTTATGGGCTAGCTCTGCCTTAATTATTAACCCATTTCTACTTATCTAAGTATTTCCACATGGTCGTCTTATCGGGGAGCCCCGGCAGGCGTCCTCCTTCCTCCCTGGGCTACATCTCGACTCCTCCCTACTACTTCCTCTTTCCTCCTCCTGGTCTCCTAGCCCCGCCTATCTTGTTTCCTATTGGCCACAGGGCTTTATTAACCAGTATGAGAAACATATATACAGAATAACATCTCCCATCATCTCCTCTTTTCTATCTAAAGTAAAAGAAGGGGTTTAACCTTAACATAGCAAAATATATCATATAACAGTTATCAAATAAGAATCACAGTTAACAATATTTAGTCCATTAACATTTTGTAAGAATTAAAGAAAATATCTATCCTATCTTTGTGAGTCTAAAGTCCTATATGTAACTTATTTTTAATCCTAACTAAGGAAAACTGTAACCATAACTATCTGTCTTCAACTCCATCAAAGACCACAGAAGGATAATATATAAACTCTAGAAATGACAGACAACTCATTGGCTGGTCAGTCACCTGAAGTTCTTCTGTAATGTTCCATCTTCAGCCCATAGGCCATATTGTGTGTTCAGACTCCTCAACAAGGCAGGAAACTTCAACTGTCCATCTGTGCTGGCAGTTTGTCATTTTTCTCTGTGTCCTGAAGACTGTCTGGCTGTCTGGCAGCCTCTTCCATGAAGCAGGAATCCTGTAGCAATATCCATCTTGCATCAGCAGTCACCTTTTTGTGGGTCCTGCATGTCCAGTTTCTACAACATAAAGTTAAACAGTCTAGACAAGAGAAGTACCTTGCTCAAATGGCTAGACTTGCCATATTAAAAGCAAACTTCATAACGAGTTTCTTCAATGTCCATCTTCCTTTTTGACTCAGGTGGTGTTACCAGGAGCAGTTGTGCCTCACTGTCAAGAAAATCCCTAAGCCATATTCTGTAGGTCTTTGAAAGGTTTGAAGAATGCCTATTCATCTCAAATACATCTCTGCAATCTAGAAATCCTAACTAACTTAACTCCAAGCTTTGACCATCATAGGTAACTCTCTAAAATCTGTATTAATTTATACATTACATTTTCCAATGAGCTATATAAACACAATACCTAAACAAGAGGAGAAATATACATATCACAAAATTGACCGTAAATTGTATCAATAAAAGAAAATCCATTTCAAAGCAAAGTATTCATATCTCTACCATAATTCCCTTTTTACCTTTAAAAAGATTGTTTGTGGTTATAGCCATTTATAACCAAGTCCATTTAAATGAAAACACACATTTATAAACAATATTTGGGAATTTGGGCGTCGTTCTTTCCAAACTACTTCCTGCTGGTAGAGGGCGCTGTCATGGGGGTCCAAAGAAGATGCAGAAATCTTGGCAGTAGTCTGCAAGGCTTTGTCTCAGTGGCTTTGAATGTTGGATCACCTGGGGAGCTGTTTCAGGGGGTCTGGCTTGATCAAACCACATAAGTCTGGAAAGAATCCATAGCTTTTCATTTTCTGTGGAAACAAAAATAGAAATCCTTTTCCCCAGTAACTTGTCCTTAGGCTTAAATTTTGGAGTCAAAGCATTTTTAAAATATATAAATTGAATTAATCCAGCAGCATTTCTTTTATCAGTAGTTATTTTCTCAGCAATCAAATAATTTAAAGACAACAGAAGCGCGTATAGTATCCAAAATCTCTCTGTGTTTTCCATCTTTATGTGGCTTTTTTTATTACTCTATTGATTCTACTTCTATTTTTACATATTTTGAGACAGGGTTTCTCTGTGTAACTTTTATCTGTCCTGGAATTCAGTGCATACCAGGTTTGCTTTGAAATCACAGAGATCTGCTTGCATCTATCTTCCGAGTGCTGGGATTAATGGTGTGCGCCACCATAGCCATCCATTTAACTCCTTTTTACTTTTTTAAACCATTGTATCCTGTTTCTTTTTCTCTCCAAAGCCAGCGTGTTTTTTAAAACACAGTGCAAACCTTCATTGCAGCTCTGGTACACACCAATGAATTGTTAGCAGAGCTCTTTAAAAGCAAGGTGGCTTTTTTGCCGCTTATGCTAATTTTGGAAACCTCCCTTAAAGTAGCTGCGCAAATCTCTGTCTACAGCAAAACAAATCCAACTGAGAAAATGCTGCTACCAAGAAGTCTTGCTGGTCTCTGTTCCCTTGTTTCTAAAAACTATTTTTTAAGCTTTTGTTAAGTTTTAAGTGAAAGTTCTCAATCCCGCTTCTGACACCATTATGTTGCGGCAGGTTTCCCCGCTGGCTGCTGCTGGTTCTGCCGCTATTGTCCCGCTGCCACGTGTGCCCCAAATAACACTCAGAGACTCTGTATTTGATACAATCCTGTTGGCCAATTACCATTACTGTTTATGGGCTAGCTCTGTCTTAATTATTAACCCATTTCTACTTATCTAAGTATTTCCACGTGGTCGTCTGATGGGAGATGTGATTCTGTATATATGTTTCTCATACTGTTAATAAAGCCCTGTGGCCAATAGAAAACTAGATAGGTGGGGCTAGGAGACTAGGAGGAGGAAGAGGAAGTAGTAGGGGGAGTCAAGATGTAGCCCGGGGAAGGAGCAGGAAGCCTGCCCGCGCGCTCGACGATAAGACGACCACGTGGAAATACTTAGATAAGTAGAAATGGGTTAATAATTAAGGCAGAGCTAGCCCATAAACAGTAATGGTAATTGGCCAACAGGATTGTATCAAATACAGAGTCTCTGAGTGTTATTTGGGGCTGGCGCGGCTGTGGGCCCACGTGGCGGCGGGACCCGGAGGCCGGCGGGGAAACCTGCTGTAACATAATGGTGTCAGAAGCGGGATTGAGAACTTTCGCTTAAAACTTAACAAAAGCTTAAAAAATAGTTTTTAGAAACAAAGGAACAGAGACTAGCAAGACTTCTTGGTAGCAGCATTTTCTCAGTTGGATTCGTTTTGTTGTAGACAGAGATTTGCGCGGCTCCTTTAAGAGAGGTTTCCAAAATTAGCATAAGCGGCAAAATGTCGCCTGGCTTTTAAAGAGCTCTGCTAACAATTCATTGGTGTGTAGGAGAGCTACAATGAAGGTTTACACTGTGTTTTTAAAAATACGCTGGCTTGGGAGAGGAAAAGAAACAGGGTACAATGGTTTAAAAAAGAAAAAAGAAGTAGAATTAATCCTAGTACTCGGCAGACAGAGGCAAGCAGATCTCTGTGATTTCAAAGTAAACCTGGTATGCAGTGAATTCCAGGACAGATAAAAGTTACACAGAGAAACCCTGTCTCAAAATATGTAAAAATAGAAGTAGAAGAAATAGAATAATAAAAAAGCCACTAATGAAATGGAAAACACAGAGAAATTTTGGATACTATACGTGCTTCTGTTGTCTTTAAATTATTTGATTGCTGAGAAAACAACTACTAATAAAAGAAATGCTGCTAGATTAATTCAATGTATATATTTTAAAAATGCTTTGACTCCAAATTTTAAGACTAAGGACAAGTTACTGGGGAAAAGGATTTCTATTTTTGTTTCCACAGAAAATGAAAAGCTATGGATTTCTTCCAGACTTATATGGTTTGATCAAGCCAGACCCCTGAAACAGCTCCCCAGGTGATCCAACATTCAAAGCAGTTGAGACAAAGCCTTGCAGACTACTGCCAAGATTTCTGCATCTTCTTTGGAACCCCATGACAGCACCCCCTATCAGCAGGAAGTAGTTTGGAAAGAAGACGCCCAAATTCCCAAATATTGTTTATAAATGTTTGTTTTCATTTAAATGGGCTTGGTTATAAATGGCTATAACCACAAACAATCTTTTTAAAGGTAAAAGGGGAATTATGGTATAGATATGAATACTTTGCTTTGAAATGGATTTTCTTTTATTGATACAATTTAAGGTCAATTTTATGATATGTATATTTCTCCTCTTGTTTAGGTATTATAGCTCATTGAAAAATGTAATGTATAATTTAGTACAGATTAGAGAGTTACCTATAATAGTCAAAACTTAGAGTTAAGTTAGTTAGGATTTCTATATATACATGGATATATTTGAGATGACTAGGCATTCTTCAAACCTTTCAAAGACCTACAGAATATGGCATTTAAAATGGTTTAGGGATTTTCTTGACAGTGAGGCACAACTGCTCCTGGTAACACCACCTGCATCAAAAAGGAAGATGGACATTGAAGAAACTCGCTTACAAGTTTGCTCCTAATATGGCAAGACTAGCCATTTGGGCAAGGTACTGCTCTTCTAAACTGTTTGACTTTATGTTATAGAAACTGGACATGCAGGACCCACAAAAAGGTAACTGCTGATGCAAGATGGACATTGCTACAGGATTCCTGTTTCATGGAAGAGGCTGCCAGACAGCCAGATAGTCTACAGGACACAGAGAAAAGTTTCCTGCCTTATTGAGGAGTCTGGACACACATTATGGCCTATGGGCTGAAGATGGAACATTACAGAAGAACTTCGGGTGACTGACCAGGCAATGCATTGTCTCTGTCATTTCTAGAGTTTATATATTATCCTTCTGTGGTCTTTGAAGGAGTTGAAGACAGATAGTTATGATTATAGTTTTTCTTAGTTAGGATTAAAAATAAGTTACATATAGGTCTTTAGACTGACAAAGATAGGATAGATGATATTTTCTTTAAGTCTTACAAAATGTTAATGGACTAAATATTGTTAACTGTGATTCTTATTTGATAACTGTTGTATGGTATATTTTGCTATGTTAAGGTTAAACCCCTTCTTTTACTTTAGACAGAAAAGAGGAGATGATGGGAGATGTGATTCTGTATATATGTTTCTCATACTGTTAATAAAGCCCTGTGGCCAATAGAAAACTAGATAGGTGGGGCTAGGAGACTAGGAGGAGGAAGAGGAAGTAGTAGGGGGAGTCAAGATGTAGCCCGGGGAAGGAGCAGGAAGCCTGCCGCGCGGCTCGCCGATAAGACGACCACGTGGAAATACTTAGATAAGTAGAAATGGGTTAATAATTAAGGCAGAGCTAGCCCATAAACAGTAATGGTAATTGGCCAACAGGATTGTATCAAATACAGAGTCTCTGAGTGTTATTTGGGGCTGGCGCGGCTGTGGGCCCAACGTGGCGGCGGGACCCGGAGGCCGGGCGGGGAAACCTGCTGTAACAGTCGTCTTATCGGGGAGCCGCGGCAGGCGTCCTGCTTCTTCCCAGGGCTACATCTCCACTCCTCCCCTCTACTTCCTCTTTCCTCCTTGTCTCCTAGTCCCACCTATCTTGCTATCTCATTGGCCACAGAGATTTATTAACTAGTATGAGAAACATGTATACAGAATAACATCTCTCATCACAAATTAACACTCAACAAAATGCCCCACAGACGTGCCATAGGCCAGTCTGATGGAGGTCATTCCCCAGCTGAGGTTCCTGCTTTCCAGGTATGTCAGATTGATGGCCAAGGTTAGCCCCGTCGCCCCTTCATAAAATGCTAACTGTAGAAAACCATGCTCGATTGGGCTGTGTGGGGGTGAAACTGCACGGAATGTGATACACCACATGGACATGGAGGATGGAAGCTCTCTGCTACTCTGGAATGGGTTTAGAAAAGTAATTTTGGACCTAATATGGTAAGCTTTGATACAGAACCTCACACCAAAGGAAATCTCAACAGTGTGTTAGGAAAATATTTAACACCATACTTTGAGGTTAAAATACAGAACAAAGAGGAGTTCTTGTTTTATACTAAGCAACAATCACCATCTGAAAACCTCCCTCTAAGTGTGTCGCTGTGTCAGATACACCTTCTGTGCACGTGTGCACATACTCAGCTAAGATGTGCACACAGGAAGCAGAGGCAGGCGGATCTCTGCGAGTTTGAGCCCAGCCTGGTTTACAGAGTTAGTTCCAGGACAGGCTCCAAAGCCAAAAAAACCAACAAAAAACCAAAAACAAACAAACAACAACAACAACAAACGATGTGGAACACCACCAGGAAGCAGCTGCCATCATTTCTGTCTTATAGGCAGGAGAGCAAGTAGAGGTTCGTTAACTCCAAACAAAAGTTTAAGCTAACAAGAAGCAGATGTAGAATGTGCCTTTTGCATTTCCCTAGGAGGAGAGACTTTTACAATCAGCTACTTAATTACTACAGAGTATCAATTTCTCAACAGCTTCTTTTACTGTTTGCTATCTGCCCAGGCTGAATAAGAACATCCCCCACTGGCTCACATGTTTGAATGCTTTGACATTAAGGAAATGTGGACCTTGAGGTTTCCCCCTAGGTCTGCTGCCTGTGGGTCCAGATGTGAACTCTCAGCCCTTCCAGCACCGTGTCTGCCTGTGTGCTGCCGCCATACTCCCTACAGTGATGACTGAAGATGGTGGTTTTCTGTCCTCACAAGTCCAGCTGCAACTTCAGCCCCAAATAAACACACAGATGCTACATTAATGATAAAACTGTTGGCCGATGGCTCTGGCTTCTTACTGGCTGGCTCTCTTTTAATTATTAACCCATTTCTATTAATCTAAATATTTCCACGTGGTCTTATCTTACTGGAGAAGGAAGGGTGTAAACCTGTTACTCCTTCCTGGCTACATGGCATCTCGGCAGTCTCTCTCTCTCTCTCTCTCTCTCTCTCTCTCTCTCTCTCTCTCTCTCTCTCTCTCTCTCTCTCTCTCCTCTCTCCTTGCCCTCAAAGCCCCACTTATCCTTCCTGTCTGGCTATTGGCTAAAGAGTGTTTTTATTCATCAACCAATAAGAGAAACACATATACAGAAGGACATTCTCCCATCAGAATGAGAAGAAACTAAACCTCAGAAACTATAAGGAAGCCTCAGTTAAATACTTTCTTTATAAGGGACGCTGTGGCCGTGGTGTCTCTTCACAGCAACAGAACGCCCAATAAAGCAATGTCCAAGATTGTGAGGGAGCACATTTCCCACCAGCTATGAACTTGTCCTCCCAGGCTTCCTGCGATCTTTTCTTGTAAAAAAAATTTTATTCTGATGTTTCCCCTGTTTGTAATCCTACTTTAGAGATAAAATGATTCGAATTTAACACCATGAACCATGACCTGGTTTCTCCTAGGTCCTTGTCTAATTTTTTTTCCCATGCCATCTTTTCCACTCAACTCTCTTGGGCAATACTTGTTAGAGAGCCAACAAATCTTAATGAGAGCCATTGTCTTGTTAGGTAAGGCTTGACACACTATGAACATCCAAGACTGCATCTTCCCAGGCGGCTCTCCTTCCTGGACCTCCTGTGCCACTAACGGTGCTTGTCCCCAAATTTTTCTTTCATTTGTGTACAGCGCCTCTCATGTTTTGTAGGACTCGCTCACTTTTCCTGGAAAAGGAAATGTAAAGAGCTAGCATTTCTTTAATCCCCCTTTGATAACTCAACAATTTGAATTCGAAGGTTGGAGAGACTCCCTGTCTCAGGGTTACCTGAGCATGGTGGTGACGGGCTTTTTGCTGTTGTTATCGACTATTGTTTTGGTTTTTTTTTTTTTTTTTTTTTGACGACATCCTCAGCCCAACATGACCGCTTCTTCTGTTGGAAATTTCAAATTTCATGAGGCAGCAAGAGAAAAGGGTAGGATATTAAAGTCATGTTCAGTGTTTAAGCCAAACCAGCCATGCCTAAAAGTCATTTTCACCATGGGGGTTGAGCGGAGGGATCTGTGACACTGAGTACACAGTGAGTACAATCACGTGATCATTTTTAAGCCCTCTGAGCAAGGATTTTTAAAATGTAAACACTCATTTCCACTCACCCCTTTCCTGTCGTCTCCCTTTTCTTTATGGGAAACGGAGAAATGGAATGTAGTTAATCTCCTTCCCTACTGGTCTCACTGACCTGAGTGGGCTTGTCTATTCCGTCAATGGAAGTAAGCGCCTCCCACCCCACCCTGGCATGACTAACCTTCTGTCTGGCTGCCTCAGGGTCACACTCATTGCATGGCTTTATGCAGTTTATCTGTGGGAAATATAAAATTCCTGCTTGGAATCCTTAGCCTGGCCCTGGCACTTTGAGTGGTGCAAGAGATGTTGTGTGATTTGGGGAAGGGCCAGGTAGATGGAGCATTGAGAGGAGGCATCAGGTGAGGCATACGCTGCCAGATCTGGTTCCAGGTAGTATTAGGCTCTGTGGGATTGGGGCGTAGCTCAGTGATTGAGGGCTTGTAGCACATTTCTGATGGTGTTTCTATTTTCCTAAGAGCAGAAGGGCTTGTTCCTTCTTTCTTCGCATGTCAGTGCTGCCTTCATCCTTCTAGACTCTTCAGAGGCCTCTGGGTGTGGCTGAAGATCTCTGGGTACCCCTTCCAGTGATGCTTCATTAGCGTGCGTGCTTTTGTACTGTACATGTGTTTGCATATATACTCTTCTGCTTGCACGTCAACTGTGTTCTCTTCTTCCTGAGAATAGATTTCCCAAACCCCATACAGTACACATCTCAGCACACACATAAACAGCCTCAGAAAATTAACTTCCAGCGTCTGGGGAATGCCTCCGTGCTTAAAAGCACTGGTTCCCCTTGCAGAAGACCTGTGTTTGCTTCCCAACATGCACATGAGGCTCCTAACTGACTGTTACTCCAGTTCCGGGAAAGCCAGTGCCCTCTTCTGACATCTGCAGGAACACACATGGTGCACATACATGTGTACAGGCAGAACACTCAGGCATGTAAAATATAATAAAGGAATCTTAACAAAATTAAAAGAAAATTAGCTTCCAGGTTATCATCTCTAATTCCAAAGGACGTATCTGAGCCTACCCAGATAGGATTATCTATTGAAATTCTGCATCTGAAGAGCTGATCTGTGCAAGGTGCACAATGTGCGTCGTTCATCTTACTGTCCTGAGCCCCGTGTCCCCGTCGTATTTAATCTGTTCAAAGATTTGGTATATAGTTCAGTGGAGTTCAGTCCCCAGCATCTCCCTCGCCGGGAAAGAACATGTTCAGGCCAGGCATGGGGGTATGCCTGTAATCCCAACACTTGTGAAGCAGAGACAGGAGGATTAGGAGTTTAAGGCCAGCCTCAAACATATAGTTACTTTGAGGCAAGAGTATCCCAAAACACAAGAAAAAAAAAAGTGGTCCAGAATCTGTGACTAAAGCTTAGTTAAATGAGTCCCTCGGGAGTCGAGAAAGGAGGCTGAACGTGTTTTTACACGCGTGCACATTGTAGCTTTGTGAGGAGTAACGAGTGTTTGAGGTAGACACGCAGTGACTGAACAGGACACGGGGCTGGGAGTGGTGGTACTCACCTATAATCCTAGCACTTGGGGGCTAAGAAAGGACGATCTCGAGTCTGTGGCCAACTATGCTGTATTTAAAATAATATAGAAGGCCACAATAGTAGGTTTTTCTCATTATTAACACGTTGCTATTTACTGAATGGTCTGATAGGTAGGTACGGAATTTTTGAGATTTGATGCAGTGAGGCCTCTGGGGGCATTTTAAACAGTGCTTTTATTTTTAACCTAGTAAAATTACTAATATTGGTGATTGTGGCTGCATAGCTTAGAAGTTAATCCAGATGGCTTAATCAGTGTTCCTGAGCCGGTTGTATGTACTCAGAAGAAATGGAAATGTATGTATGTATGTATGTATGTATATATATATATGTGTGTGTGTGTGTGTATGTATATGAATACACACACACACATATATATATGTGTGTATATCTGTATGTATGTCTTGGTATATATGTTGACAGACCATTGCCATCTGTGATGGGAGCAGAATGCTATGGACGTCAGTGGGGAGCGAATCTGGGTGGTCAATTTGGGGTTTTAAATGCCCCGTGGAGGGAGGGGCATCAGATGAACATTGGGCAGTGACAGGGAGAATAAACAGCACTGTTTCAAAGCAACAGCAAGAGCATCACAGCAACATATTGCTTGTTGAACTTCTGAAATGCCTGCTGTCCCATTACAGGACCCGCCTTTCTCTCTTCTGCTGTAGTCCGCTGTGCCCCCTTTGCCAGACTTCTTGATGCTTTCAAACGAGAGCAGTCCCGTTGTCCATGAAGTCCCTGAAGTGACTGAGCATGCATAAGTTTGAGGCTTGCTATCCCTGCAGCATCCCCACAATTCCTTTGAAACGAGTGTCCCTTGTTGCTCCCTGATGAGGAATCGTCAGGTGCCTCCTGGAGGTGGATGAGGCTGCCGCTTGCTTGCTGAATGGGTGTGGGAGCTGCACACTGCACCTGCCTTTAAGGCCTGAGCAAGCACTAAGGCCACGTGGGAGATCTCATCTAATACCTGTAAAATGCGAGCACGAAACTAGGAAGATCCCAGATCTAAGTAGGAAACATGGAAAGTTCAGTAGATCCTAGGCCGGTCATGGAGAGCTTAAAATATCATTTTAATTTGATTTAGATGACTGGATTACTTTAACCATTTCCTAGAGCACTTAGCTAATTTAGTGAGACTATGAGCGGAGTCAGCGTAAGTACATGAGAGGTCGGAGGCTTAGAAAAATGAGCAAAGCAGAGGTTAAAAGCTGTAGGGGCTGAGGACTGGAGAGGTGGCTCAGCAGGGAAGAGCTGCTCTATTTGAGGACCCGGGTTTGATCTCCTGTACATACATGACTGTCTGTAACTCCAGTACTAGCAGATCTGACGCCTTCTTCAGATACCAGGCATCACAAGGAACACACACACACACACACACACACACACACACACACACACACACACAAATATTTTAACACACAATTGTAGAGGTTAATGCTGTAGTTATATTATTAGCATAACTGATGCTAATAACCACCACTCACAGATAGAAAGGGATAGAGAGAGGGAAGGAGGAGGGCGGGGCCATCCTAAAACTTTCAGGAAAAACTGTGCCCATTAAAACCAAAGAATCCCTTGGAAATTATGTTACTAGCTTGTTTCAGTTGATTATAGAAGTGTCTGAGCCTGGCTGTGGTGATGCAGGTCTTAACCCCAGCACTCCTGAGGCAGAGGCAGGTGGATCTCTGAGTTCTAGGCCAGATTGGTCTACAGACAGAGTTGCAGGATATCCAGGGTGTAGTAATATATTATTTGTGATTTATTAAAGCTTGACTGAGGATTCAGAAAAGCAAAGTGAGCCTCAGGCTGTAGAGATCAGGCAGTGGAGCTAATACACCTTTAATCCCAGCAGCCAGAAGCTAAGAGGTGGTGGTACACACCTTTAGTCCTAAGAGTCAGGATTAAGAACTCTGTGAGTTCAAGGCCACCCAGATCTACACAAGATTGAATCGGTCTAAAAGAGAACTGTAGCTCACACCTTTAAACCCAGCACTGGAGGTGTATAGCAGACACGAGCAAGGAGTCAGTATGAGACATTTGTTGTCTAGCCACACCTTTGAGAAGAGGGGAAGAGCTCATGCACGGATCAGCCTGAGGTAGAGGCGGGAGCTAGTGGCTGGCTGCTTTGCTTCCCTGACCTTCAGCTTGAACCCCAATATCTGTCTCTGGGTCTTTTATTCTTTCGTGTTATACCGAGGCTACACAGAGAAACCCTGTCTCAAAACAAAACAAACAAAAGAAGTGCCAGGTAGTTAGTTGGGTGTTGTTGCTTCTTTAGATGGTGGCTTACACCTGGGAGAGTGAAGCCTAAACATGAGGTGGAATAAAGTCTCATGCAATAGCCAGCCATCCTCCGAGCACCAGGCAGTTCGTGCTCTGTGAAGGTTAAGCAAGGTTCAGTGAGGAAGGTTCACAGGCTGCATACAGTCACGAAACAACCCATGCCTGAAAACATTCTTGAATAACGAGAATAAGCAGCAATGTGTAATCTGAAGCAAGCCCAATCCTATTAACTACACCTGGGAGGGGCACAGAAGCACGTTCCCAGAACAAATCCATATGTGGAGGAACAGAGGTCACAAGGCTCATGTCACACACAGGCTCTCCGAAATCTCCAACAGCCTCATCCTTGGGCTGTGTTCTAACAGGTATGACAGAAACGCGTAAGAGGGACAATGCACTGGGTGAAGTCAGCTTGTTCTAAATCGTCTTCGTACGCATTTACAGAACGTTTTCAACAGCTCATCTGCACTGCTGCCGTCACTCAAACACTATGAAGATAAATTAAGTCCATGGCTATTGGGGACAGCGTCTGCGTCCTGGTACATAGTAGGCACCTCGGAAGTGTGCTGTTTGTTGTTTTATCATTTTATGTTCTGTGCTTTGTGTTAGGGACCCAAGCCTCTCACTATGGAACTGATCAGGTGATCTTCTAACAGACAGTTCTGTGAAGTCAGCCCTTTCTTAAAATCCGGAAACACACATGAACTGCCTGTGGGCAATAGGCATGGCATTGTTTTTTATAACTCACACCTGATAATCAGTATCATGTCCCATTCAGTGAGTACATTTAGGATGAGCTCTTGAGACACTGACACTTGTCCTTTTCTCACTTCTACCATTATGTGGCATCCAAAATTTGTAATTAAGCATGTATTGCTATATTCAAACAGCCCAACAAAAATACTGAAAAGTTATCTTTTCAAATTCACATAGATAAAAAATGTAATACTTTTCAGATTAACTTCCGGGCCGAAATGAGTGCACAGTGAGGTCCCGTCTCAAATAATAATATAATAAATAAATAAATAAAAGTAAAGCTGTATGTGCTGATTATTAAGGTTAATTCCTTGCATGAAATGGAATGTCACGCTCTGTCTGGATAAAGAAAAGATTTATAAGGTCAAGAGATGCTTCAGTGTGTGGAAACAAAGGCAAATGAACAGGTTAATTTGACATGAGGTTGGGACTGAAGTAGAGAGACAGAGAAGTGTAAAGGGAAGAATTCAGAGTGACCTGGCCAAGATTGTAGGGTAGGAAAGCCATGTTTCAGACCTGGACTCTATGGGCTGTAAAGTCCTGGGAGGAGCTATGGCCATTTTTCAGGGGGACCCTGGGTGCCTCTGCTTTCTGCGATGATAAATTAGTTTCCGCAAGTCTGAATGTTACCACCTGAACATGGCTGAGGGACATGTCATAGACATCATTGAGGCTGCAAACTTGCCTGCACAGAGCCAAAATGATTATAGAAGCTTTTAAAGGGGTGCGGACTTGTCCCGTGGAAGCTGGAAAGAAATGTTGGGAGAGAAAGGGAGAGAAACTGGAAGCCCAGGAAGAATTTAGTTATTGCTGCCACTGACATGCAGGAGTCCATGTACAGTGGCCAATAATAGGCTTACAGGAGGAAGGGGCAGCTTTTAGGAGTAGTACATAAGGAAGCAGAATCCCCCAACAGGGGATGCAGGATTGGCTCCAGGTACAGTCTGTAAGGAAACAGAAGCCCCGTTTTCCAGTAGATGCAGGAACCGAATTCAGGTATGGTATATAAGGAATCAGATGCCACTACCCAGTAGATGCAGGAATGGGAGTCTGCCCACGTCCGAGTTTAGGAGTGCATTCTCCCCCTTGAGGCTGCTGTATGAATTATAGCCCTGAGGATACCTTGAGAGACTCTACGTAGAGGGCCTGGTTGAGCAGGACCTGGAGTTTGGACTCACGGCAAGATGAGATTATATGCGGCTGTCACTTTCAGCAGTCAGATCAGTGATGTACAATGGCAGATATAACCGCACTCCACGTTCCTTATGGAACATGCGCCTCGCAGCCCCCTGGTTCGTAATGTAGGAGTCCCCTGTGACTGCCAGAGCTTCCAGGCCACACGTAGTTAAGGTGATGGACTACCTCTGAAGTTGCAGAGCGAACTTCTATAATTCAAGTGTGTCCTTCATACATATGCGAAAGCTTCAGAGTTCTGCAGAAATCTAAAACTTTTGTCTTTGAGGTAAACTCTGGAGAATATAAGTGCTCGGAATACTGCCCATTATGTTTAATACAGCATTTTAGTCTTTTCTGCCATTGCAGTGGGGGTGGGTCAGGT
The DNA here is from genome assembly GCA_030556225.1 of Cricetiscus sungorus. Lineage (NCBI taxonomy): Eukaryota > Metazoa > Chordata > Mammalia > Rodentia > Cricetidae > Cricetiscus > Cricetiscus sungorus. The sequence goes on along the minus strand of JANBXA010000369.1, from coordinate 2,014,626 downwards.
GCATGGGGTTTACCAGTGGAAGCAAGAGCCATTGGCCGGGACTTCATGGTGTGGGCGGGAATAAGGAGCTTCAGCACTTCGGCACAAAGATCTTAATTACGATGTAGCGATGTCACTGACAGCTAACAGTCAAATGACACCCTGAAGAGACGCCATTTCTGATGCTTTTTTACACATTAGCTCATTTAGTCTCACAGCAATTCTGTGAAATAGACAGCTGTGACACCACCCAACTACCTATAGTCCTACAGCGGCTCTCAAGGTGCTGCAAAATAATTGGGCGATTCCTAGTTTCGCTGTAGATTTTTGCAGCCTGGTTTCTGACTCTTGTTTGTTGAGGAGGCCCTTGTTACTTATGAATTTTTGTAGATGGGTAGGCCTTAGTTGGTAAAACACCTTAATACAAGTTTTTCTGATGTAAAATCCATGCAAGAAGCTCATTCTTCAGGTGAAGTGACTTTGATGGCATAGTTAGTTCTGTTGTTCCTACATATAATAACCTTATCTCCAAAAAGTACAGTAATCGAGAAAAGACATTTCCTACACAAGGACTGAGATATGGTATGGAATTTGAATTTTTAAAAAGATATTATCATTTATTTGATTTAAAATTTCTTTCAAAGCGTTTGTGGCTTACTTCTGCTTTATACTTTTTTTTCCCTTCAGTTCTCTATAAATGGGTCCCGGGAGTTATTTTTAATGTTCGTTTAGTAGATTGTTTGTACCTGTAGAGCCGCCACCCTTCCCGATGACATGGACACACACATGTGATTCAAATGCTGCCATGACAGGTGTAGGATGCTATTGCAGTATCATAGCACTTTACTCGGCTGGGAGAGGTGATTGGTACATCCTTACACGTGGTGAGGATACATACGTGACAGCCTCACAAACGTGGTAGTGTGGTGATTTGAAAAAAAAAAAAAGACCTCTAAAGAGAGTGGCAGTATTAGGAGGTGTGGCCTTGTTGGAGTAGATATGCCCTTGTTGGAGGAAGGCTTCCAGGTCTCATATGTGCTCCAGCTTCACTCTGTGATGCTCAGCCCACTCTCTGTTGCCTGCAAGATGGAGGACTCTCAGCTACTCCTCCAGCACCACGTCTGCCTGCATGCTGCCCTGTCCCACCATGATGACAATGGACTGAACCTCTGAAGTGTGAGCAGTCACCCCAGTTAGATACTTTCCTATATAAGAGTTGCCGTAGTCATGGTGCCCCTTCGTGGCAGTAGAGCCCTGGCGAAGACAGAAGTTGGTGCCAGGGACTGGGCTATTGCTGTGATGGGCCTGGCCGTGTTTTCATTGGGAGGGATTTGGACTTCCGTGCTTTGGGTTAGGAAAGCAGTGGAATGTTTTAAACACTGCCATTAATGGACTACAATAGTAGGAAAATGGAAGACAGTGGCACTGAGTTTAACTGTGGGGCTAAAAGGTGTCAGAGGAGAGGAATAAGAATATTAGTATGTGGTGTAGAGACCAGCTTTGTGAGATGTCGGTGAAGAGTGTGGCCACTTTTGGCATCTATCCGAAAAGTCTGCCTGAGGCTAGAGTGAGGAGGTTTGGATTAATTCCACTGGATTTTGAGCTCAGCCCGGTCTACAGGCAGAATTCAACAACAGCTGAGCTTAAGCAGTGAAAGGAAAAAGGAATCTGGTGAAGACGTAATTAAACACAGGGGCCATGTTCCAGCCCAAGCAAGCAGCAGAGCTTGGCCACTTCATCCATGTGGTTCTGGAATTCAGATTAGAAGGAAGGGGCTATGGGATTTGTCTCCACGCCTAAGGAAAGCTGTCCAGGCCAGCCATGTGTCAGGGGCGTCCAGGAATGGAGGCCCAGAGAGGCTGTTCTGTGAAGCTGTGAAATTGAAGCCTGGATTCCCCCGGAGACCCCAAGGTGATGCCAGAGTTGTGGGATACTTGCTGAGGAAAGCTGGAAACAGGGATCGGAAACAGTCCAAGAGAAAGGCGTGTGCAGCAGTCAACGAAGCTGAAAGGAGTCGTAGATCTGAAGAAAGTTTAGACGTCAGACTTGGAGATGCATGGTTTGGAGTTTGCCAAGCTGGTTTTCAGTCTTGCTTTGATCCAGTATTTTCTCACTGTTCTCCCTCCTCTATTTTTGGAATGATAATGTATGTCCTGTGCCATCATATGTTGGAAGTATGTGGTCTTCTTTTTTATAATTTTGCAGGGGATTACAGTTAAGAGATTGCCATGAGTCTCAGAAGAGACTTTGGGCTTTGAAACAAGTTTGGGACTCTTACAGACTTTTGAAGTTGGACTAGCGAATTTTGGCGTTATGATATGGCTACAAGTTTTGAGGGCCAGAGAGTGGAATGTGAAGGCAAGTGGCAGTATTAAGTGGCGTGACTTTATTTGATAGGTGTGCATTTGTTGGAGGAAGTGTGTCACTGTGCAGGTGGGCTTTGAGATCTCATATGTGCTCAAGCTTTGCTCAGTATGATACTCAGTCCACTTCCTGTTTCCTGCAAGATGTAGAGGGGTATTTGTACACTGTGTGAAGATGTATTGCTGTGATTGGTGTGAAAAAAAAAAAGTTGAATAGCCAATAGCCTGGCAGGAGAGATAGGTGGGACTTCCCAGAAAAAGAGGAACTTTAGATAAATCTAGTTATGTGAGGAGATGCCATCCAGGAGTTGAATGAGTCAGACACACAAAATGGGAGAGAGTTAAAAGGCATGTGGTAGAACACAGATTAATAAAAACATGGTTTAATTTAAGTTATAAGGGCTGGTGGGACAAGCCTAAGCTAATATCTGAGCTTTCATAATTAATAAAACTCCATGTCATTATTTGGGGCTGGCAGTAGAAAAGAAAGTCCAACTGTATGTGGTGTCCGATGTGGGGGCACATATTTCCACATAGGACCTGAGAAAGCTTAATAAAGAGTTCCAGACATGCAAACAGAGAGCCAGACTTGGCATGCCAGGAGATGCCATGGAGATGTGGAATGACTCAGACACACAGACTAGGAGAGAGATAAAAGCCATGTGGTAGGACATACATTAATAAAAATGTGAGTTAAGTTATAAGAATTGGTGGGACAAGCCCACGCGACTGGCCAAGCTTTCATAATTAATAAGACTATGTTATTATTTGGGACTGGCGGTGGAAAAGAAAGTCCGACTATGATGTCAGACTCTCAGCTACTTCTCCAGAACCATGCCTGCCTGCACGCTGCCATGGCCCTCCACGATGGTCGTGGACTGGACCTCTGAACTGTAACCGAGGCACCCCAATTAAATTTTTTCCTTTGTAAGATTTGCTGTGATCATAGTGTCTCTTCACAGCAATGGATACCTTAACTAAGGTAGGGAGGCATAGCGGTATTTGTGGAAAGTCCCAAAAGAAAGAGCATAGTCCATTCAGGTAACTACGTTTTATTGAGGGAAGTGTGGATGCTTTATCATCATTATTGTTATTTACTTGTTTTCTTGAGAATGAATTTTTAAAGGACTGGAGATGAAGCTATTGGAGACAATGCCACAAGAATATGATGTATGCAGTGTGAGTGTAGACTGTGCCATAGTCTCTTGGGGAAGTGCTTGAAGGGTTTTCTCAAGCGATAATGAAACTGGAATCTTTGAGTGGCTACAGAGTAGAGTATGGGATGAAGTGAGGTAATTAGCAACAGTGGTTGAGTGGGAGATAGGGGTACACTGGCTAATTCAGGGATGCCTTCTGCCTGCCCAAGACCCTGTTAGTGGTCGTACCATTCACTGTGGAATATATGGATGGGGAGAACTGAAGGCGGGGTTTAAATGAGTTCACCAGACCCAAGAAAAATGGTAAATAAGGTGTTTTATCGGGGAACAGATAAGAGTAAATAACCGCCACAGCCTTCCTGCTCCAGGAGATGAAGTCTCTGCCCTCCCCATGCTCTCCAAGACCCAAGAGAGTCTGCTCACATGCAGCTCTACCGCCTTAAAGGGGCCACCTCTGCACCTAAAGCCACGCCCAAAGGGTGTGGCCGTTACTACAAGTTCACTGGCAAGCCAAGATGCCACTACAATCCCCCTTTTTTTTCTAAAGAAGAAGGTTCCAAGCCTGAAAATGTTATGAAAGTGACTTCACCTTTGGAAATGTTAAGTTCAAGCTACTAAAGGGTTCCAGCCCATATGATGGGAGAATTTTGCACACTAGGGTTCAGAAGAGCTCTATCTGTTGTAGATAAAATCGAAACAATGTGAGTTAATGAAAAGAGATGGTTAAGAGGGATGAGGCTATGCCAAAGAACCTTAAAATTAAAAAAAAGAAAGAAAAGAAAAAAGATGAAAGGAAACAGGGAACTCTGAGAAAAGTCATAGCCAGAGCAGAATGGGAAGCCCAGAAACATGCCAGCATGGAATCCCAGCCATTAGAAAGAAAGGAATGTCTAACACTGTCCAGTTTTACAGGGAGGACAAAGCAAATGTGGGTGTTGGTGTCCACCAAGTTTGGCTCCAAGGCTCCCATGGGTACCATCATCTCTTGAACAAAGGGTACCGAAACCAAATAAGTTATATGTCGGTCTTTCTGGGGTGGCTGTTTTCTTTTTAAGCCTTCATTTTACTCCTTCCTTCCTCTGGTCATATTCCGAAAATATTATTGTCGATTCTTAGTGATCCCATTTCCAACATTAATTCATACAATGCTTGTGGATAGTATCCTTATAGTTTGAAACTATAGTCTCTTTATAGTTTGAGCCCCTGTCAAAGTTGTAAGTGCAGCAGATTTAAATAATAGATCTTTAAATCCCACTCACTTATTTTGGTTCTTTCAGGCCATTTCCCCATATATTCATGTTTGAGTGGCCAGCTGTTGTCTCAGCCACAGCATAATGAAGTATACGTTTGCATTCAGTAGTCTACATAAAGAGATTCTCAAATATCCCTAATTGAGCTGCAACAGATGAGTAAGCATAAGTGTATTTATTTGATCACTGCAGCCTACTTGAGCTCCTCTTTGATGCGATGACAGTATCTGGTGTGGGGGAAGTAACTCTTGGTTAAATTAACCAGCAGAGTGGAAAACAATAGTGTCCATCCAGATAGGCAACTTTTCCTAGTTTCAAATTGTTAGCTACACTAGCAGTCAATGGCAAGATTATCTATGTGTCAGTACCATGAGGCAGTCACCTTTTAAGAATAGAATAATGTGTGGGGTGGTGGTGGCCCACGCCTTTAATCCCTGCACTCAGGAGGTGGAGGCAGGTGGATCTCTTGTGAGTTCGAGGCCAGCCTGGTCTACAGAGCAAGTTCCAGGGCTGTTACACGGAGTAACCTAGTCTTGAAAAACAAAACAAGCAAACAAACACACAAAAGAATAGAATAATGCACTCCGAAACAGGAACATTACGCTGTGAAAAATCGAAAGGAAACAAAAAATGCCAATTAGCAATCCTTCATAGGAGAAAAGTGTCACAGCCGTGTGTGCTCAATTCTGTTGCGGGGATATTTGATCACACTATGAAACCCTGAGGCTGTGTTGATAAATCAACCTTGGAGCCAGCAACTAGTTGACAGGAATTAGCCATAGAGAGTGCAGAGGAGCCAGGAATATGGATATACAGACTCACAGAAATGAGAAGGGAGTGACTTGGGGTTGCATGGTCTTTTTTATTTGGGATGGATGGAAAGATGCTTTCTTGCTGGCTAAACAGGAAGGTCAGCTTCTTGGTTTCTCTAAGCTAGCAGGTTTTTCTCCAACATCTGCCTCCTGAGTCTTTGTAAACAAAACAATAGAGTCTTAGTTTAAAAGTATATTTGACAGCCACAGTAGAGCCGGTACTGGCAGCGTGAGAAATCCCACCAGGCTGCAGAGTGAATTCCAGGACAGCCAAGGCTACCCAGAGGATCCCGGTATTGAGGTCTTGAAAAAACCAGTAACAAGAAGATTCCCTGCTGGCTTGTAGCTTGCAGTAGGGGATGCTTTACCTTTGAATGTTCCTTTCCCTTCCTCGGGTGGGTGAATTTTTACCCCCTGAGGCTCTCAGGAGATGCTTTTGTACCAGCCCACTGTCTTTCAGTGAAGGGACATCGCTTATGCTGGGTAATATCAGCCTCAGTGGGCCATCTAGCCCAGAAGACACACAGCAGCCACGTGATTCAAAGTAACAACTGCCAGGTGTTTAGGAACAAACAGGACCTGGGAAGGTGCCAGTGGGATTGGACCTAATTTGTGTCTTGCTTGAGCAGTAAATTCCGTTTTTGTGCTTTGTAGAAAGAAATGGGGTTCAGTCAAAACCCTTTATCCCACCCCCCTCCTCAGAATTGTGGACGCCGTTCTAACCCTGATGAGTGGAGGACACATGTCCTCTCACTGCAGAAATTCGGAGAATGTAGTGAGTACAGTAACCTCATATACCTTATGTGAACAAAAGGGCTAAGCTACTCCCAAATTAGCCTGTAGTCCTGCCCTCTGCTCATCCCTCTTCTTCCTGCCCCTCCCTTCTACTGTCTTTATTGTTCATCCCATTAATTTCTTTCCCACCTAATCTCTGGAAACTATACAGTGTTGCATAGTTAAAATACACGGCTTTTCTTTTCTGAGCTGTTTTATTTGTTTTGAGACTTATTCCGAGTGAGAGGGTAAAGGCTGAAGACCCCATGGAAAGCGTTTGGGTGTAGGAAAGCTAGCAGTGGGATGGGAAGGGCTGACGTTGCTTCTCTAAGAGGAAGTTTGGTGACCCAGTTTCTCCACCGTTTTCCACCTCTGCTGCCATTAACAGAACGGCAGGAAATATCCATAATCTACGTCTTCATTCCACTGCAGAAAATGTGTGGCGCCAGTGAAGGAGGAAAATCTTAGAGCAGCTGGCAGTGCTACAATAGCAAACCTTGTATACAACTCGAAATATAAGGTGTTATTTTGTTGCTTTCTTTTGTTTACTTGAGCTTCTCCCGTGGTCACTGCTCATCACTGCTCAGTCCTTACTTCCTCGGTGCCCTCCCCGCCTCATTCTTTCCCCATAAACCTTCTATTCCCGAACCAGACTCCAAACTCGCAAGGTTGGAGAGAAAGAGACCACCGGTTGTCTACTCACTGTTGTGTAATTGTCATGAGAGCCTCAGGCATTGAAGAGTCAGCTAAATCAGGAGAATGCACTTTGGAATGACATTTGTGCCAACCCATAGGGAAAGTGTGTCATTAAAAAGAGCTGAGCAAGCTTCCTTCCTCAGGAAGCCTCTGCCTGGGCCACTGGGAAATGGTCCTGGGTGGAGTCTCGGGGTCTAACACATTAGCACTCTTGCCTTCCAATGAATAAATATAAATTAAATTAATTTGAATGGCAAATCTGCAATTTAACCTTGAAGTCCCATATTTCCCCTTTAAAGTGTCATTACCTTAGTATATTCACACACACACACACACACACACACACACACACACACACACACACACACACGAGGCTTGATGAGAAAAGAACTCACTGTGTGTGTGTGTGTGTGTGTGTGTGCCTGTGTTTTTAAATTGATACCAAGCATGGGTTTCTTCAAGATTGTGTTTATATTATCTTGATAATAAATATACTTAGCCTTCCTGTCTTTTATGTTTCTCTTTGAGAATTTTTTTTTAGCACAAATTTGTATTGATTCTCCGGGAATTTCACATCATAAACCCCAACCCCACATTTCCCAGTCTCTCCATATCTACCCTTCACTCTTATAGTGTCTCCTCACCAAGAAAAACTTAAAAAGAAATAATAAAAATAAAACTTAAAAAGTACAAGTAAGAATATTGATTAAAAACAACAAAATCCCCAAAAGCAAGCAAACAGAAAACAACAGCATAAAAAAAAAGCAAATAACATAAAACAGCACTCTCCCCACCCACCCCCGCCCATCCCTGCCCACCCCCGTCTTTCCCGCCTCCTCGTCACCTCTTCATTCATTCCGTTTTGTCCAAACAGCTCCACTTGCAAACGTTTGTTGTATAATGTTTTAAAGGACAGATTTAAGCGATTTAAATGCTGGGTAGTGCATCAGCATATATGTGTTAATATTTTGGGAGGTAAACCTGGTTAGAGACCCTTGTTTTAAAAGTGTTGTCTGTTCCCATTCTACCTGCCCTATGAGCCAGTGCCACTTGCTTTTACCTTGCAGATTATCCTGTGGCTGTTGTCACCTGCTCAGCCTACAGCAAAAGTTCATTGTGTCAGAGCCAAGGTCTATTAATGCAGTGCCACCCATCTAGAATTCTAGTGCTTCTAGAATTCCTGATGTAAACCTGCATCCTTGGGGATACATAATACTATGCTTGTCAGAATATCATTAGTTCATATCCTTACTGTTTCTGGGTGTTATGTACAACTGTTTCTTTAAGTACTCATCATGGCATATATATGTCACAATGTGCACCTTTCGTCAAATAGCCTTTTCAAAAATAAATAGAAATCTCTCTCTTTAAAAAGAATAAGTTAGTCAGTGTGATATCTTCCAGATTTTTGGTCTGCAATGCTGCCACGGTTTTTCTCACATACTAAAGAGAGAAGGACTTGAAAGCTGCGGTGGTGGTAAGCGTCAGTCTGCCTGCAGCGACCCCTAACGTGGGCTCCTTAGCTACAAGGAAAGTGCTGGGGGTGGCTCTGTTTGTCTTATTCTAATTTGGTTTCTTTCCTTAATGTTTTCTTAGGTGCAGAGAGAGCTAGCGGCTGTTATTGCGTTGAAAGCAAGAAAGTCTGGTGAGTAACCTCCCATGGGCTGGAGGGAGATTGCGTTCTGCACATCGCCTGACAGTGTGCACTGAGGGTGTTTTCAGGATGCTCGCTGTAGGATGCAGAAACCCCTCACCATATCTTGAAGCATTTATATCCCAGTCTAAATAGGATAAGGTGCTGTGAAAAGCACTTCAAAGTAAAGTTCTACCCTTTCCCCTAACCTGTTTCCAATTCCGAGGAAAAACCACTGAAACCGGGAGAGAGATCAGAGCCCACCGTGAAAGCAGTTAAATTACATTATGTAATATAGTGCTGGAGAGCTACAAATGCTCTAATGCTTTGAGACAGGGTCTGACTGCATAGCCCTGTATACCCTGGAAGTCTTGGTAGACCCAGGCTGCTCTCAACCTCACAGAGATCTTCTTCTTCTGCCTGCTTCTTGGCGTACATAAGACAAGACAACATTTTCTTTTTAATTCCAAAATAACTTGTCTGAAAATTATTTATCCAATGATATTTCATAGCAAGCTTTTTTCACAGGTCTGATTGTATAGATGTGTCCTCCTATTTTTAAGCTATAATCTGCATAAATATTATTTGGAGAGCAGAAGGAGGCTTCCAAATACACAGTGGAGAACAAGAACATTTTCTGCTAAAATCCAGTGTGAAATGGAGGCTCTCTGTGAAGTGGGGAAAATCTTGTTTAGTGTCTCAGGATTTCCATTGCAGTGAAGAGACACCATGACCACGGCAACTCTTATAGAGGAAAGCATTCAATTGAGGGGGCAGCTTACAGCTTCAGAGGTTTAGTCCATTATCATCATGGCGGGGAGCATGGAGGCCGGGAGTATGGTGGCATGCAGGCAGACATGGTGCTGGAGAGGTCTGTGTCTCTATTCACAGGCAACAGGAAATGAGCTGTCACACTGGGCATGGCTTGAGCATATATGAGACCTCAAAGCCCACCTCCACAGTGACTCACTTCCTCTAACAAGGCCACCACACACACACACACACACACACACACACACACACACACACACACACACACGATCGCACCATTTTCTTTCAAACCACTAGACTTAGAGAAGGGAGCTGTCAGGGGCAGCATCTCCTGCTGTCCCTCATGTTCAGAGTGTCGAGGCCGGTGCTGAATGGACTTGAACTCAGCAAAGGCATGACTTGGATGGATATGGTGCAATAGAAGGCGATTCTGTAGCCAGAAAGATGAAGACAAGTTGAAAGTGAAGACGATAAACTTGAGTAACCAGAGAGGAAACAAACATGTTAGCAGAAACTGAACATTTATGTATTTCTTTTTCTAGACACTCTTAACTTTTGCTACTTGTCTAATCAAACACATTTTAGTCTGTGTGCATTTATTGTGTTCCTGTAACTTTGATTACTTTGCTGATTAAAGACACAGAGACCAGACGTTATGAAAGTGTTGGAGAGAAGGCTGCAAAGAGCATTATGGGGGTGGGGTGGGGGTGGGGGTGACAGCAGAGCTCACTGGGAAACAGACAGTGGACTGAGGCAGAGGAGGAAGCAAAGCTGGAGAAGGGACAGCGTCTAACGTTTGTAAGAGGGGTAAAGTGTCTGCTTTGATCTTGCTCCCATTGGAAGCCAAGAAGCCAAACTTGAAGTCTGTGTGAGTTGTGGTAGCTGCTGCATCTTTGAGGGTGGAATGTGACCGTTCAAAGTTTTAGTGTAAGTTGGAGAAGGTAAATATAGTGACCATTGCTAGAGAAAGAGTCCATAAACGTACATCCATGTAGGCACACTCCCCACTGAACATGTTTATGACATGCATGCATGCACACATGTACATACGCGTGTGCACGTGCACACACACACACACACACACACACACACACTCGCACACACATGCAGAGAGAGAGAGAGAGGGGGGGTAGAAGTAGTTCTTAGGTTCTTGGGTTGATGGAGTAAAATACCAGGGAAATGTGTGTGGTAGTGTATATTACTTTTCTTTTTCATAATAAAAATAGATCGTTTTATTTTTCTTGCTATTAGAGAATGCCCGTTGAAAAAGATTTTATGATACGTTTATGTTTGAAGAAGAAATTGAAAAGTCTAACTCATATCTTCTCACCAACATCAATATCAACCTTTTCATTGTATATATTTATAGATACTCTCCTAACACGTAAATATTACTACATAATAATGTATAGAATTTGAGGTAATTATAGACTCACACACATTTGTAACAAACGATGGGTATAGCCCAGGCACGTTTTTAAAAATATTTTTACTCATTATCTGAGAATGTCTGCGTGTATGTGTGTGTTTTGATCAAATCCAGCCCCCACCCCCAGCTCCTTCCAGGTCCCCCTAGCTCGTCTCCCTCCTCACTTTATGTAATCTTTTTACTGTTTCTTTAAACTGCTTAGTCCATTTGGCGTTACTGCTCTGTGCATGGCCACGTGGAGTCTGGGCAACCTGTCTGGGGCCGACTCTGAAGAAAACCGATGTCCCTTTTCCCAGCACCAAGGGTTCCTTACGAAAGCTCTGTAAGGGCCGGCCGTGCCTCACAAAACGGTGGTGCAGAAGCAGAGAGAGGGTGGCGCTGGGACAGATGTAACATCTCCATCTTCACAAGGCTCCCTCAGTCCTCCTTTACAACTTCCCGAGTTTATCTGTCACGCCCCGGGTACCAGCAACGGCTCTCTGTTTCTACTTGTCATGTCAGGAACACTGTAGCAATAGAATTAGAATATGTAATCATTTGGAGTTGATTTTTCTGGACGTTTATTCCGGTTGGACACCGTTGGTTCATTCCCTTTTATTGCTGACTAGTATCCCATCGTCCTCATGGTGTACCAGGGTTTCTGGTTCTTTTCTGGTTGGGGCCACTTATGGAGCTGCTAAAACATTCATTACGGTGCAATTTTTTTTTAATGCAAAACTAACGTTTTATTTTTTCTGGAATAAATGCCCAATAATATGATTTGTAAGTGCATGGTGGTTTCTTGCTTGGTTTTGTTGAGAAGTTGGCCAAGTATTTCCAGGATGGCTAGCCATCCATTTTCATTTTCACGAACAGCGTGACCCAGCTTCCTCCCTGTGCTTGGTAGGGTTTGATAGCATCACTATATATTTAGTTTTGTCGTAGAGACTGTGATAGGTGTGCAGTGATATCTCAAGTCGTTATCGGTTGTATCGGTGATCATGATACGGAAGTCATTTTCTTGTGCTTATTTCGCACTGAGTGTGGCAGTGAGATGCTTGATCATGCCGTGGGTTTTTATTCCATTTTTCCACTCTTGCCTTTTGATGTTTCCTCATGTAGCATGGATATCAGTCCTTTATTCATATGTGGCGACAAATATTTTCTGAAGATCCCACCCACTCCACAAAAAAGGGAGTGGAGAGGGGAGGAAGACAGGGAAAGAAAAAATACAAGGGAAAAAAATGGAATATACTTTTTATTTTCTGGGTAACTTTTGGGTAAGTCTATGAACACTTTGCTTAGGACTCAATTCTAACGAGAGGGGGGGGGAGAGAGAGAGAGAGAGAGAGAGAGAGAGAGAGAGAGAGAGAGAGAGAGAGAGAGGAAGGAGGGAGGGAGGGAGGGAGGGAAAATGTGTGTATGTGTGTGTGTGGCCTGTTGTTTTGCAATTTTATGTTTTACATTTAATTTAAGTCTTTGATCTATTCTGAGTTGATTTGGTTTAATGCATGAGGCTTCTGCTATAGTTTTTGTTTGTTTTATTTTGTTCCTTTGAAACTTTTCTAACAGGGGCTGAAAAGATAAATCTACTTTATTGGGCAACTTTCTTTTTGGTTTTTTAAAGACAGGGTTTCTTAGTGGCTTTGGAGCCTGCCCTGAATCTCACTCTGTAGACCGGGCTGGCCTTGAACTCACAGAGATCAGTCTGCCTCTGCCTCTTCAGTGCTGGGATTACAGGTGTGCAGAACTGTGCATAGTTTATATGGTGGTTGAGTTCCAACAGTGCATTATGTAAGCTAGCAAAGGTTTGTACCAAAGGAGCTAAGTCCCCAACTCTACATCTGAGTGGTCCTGCCCCCAGTATAACAATAATAGAAAGAGGAAAGTATATATTCTTTGTTGTTGTTTATCGATTTACTTTTTATTTTTACATCCTGACCTCACTTTCCCCTCCTTCCTCTCTTTCCAGTCTGTTCCCAACCTTCCCCTCAACCATATATTCTTGAATAGATTTTGGGTTCGCTCTTATCCTTGTTCATTTATTTTCTTAAACAAGTAGCTAAAATTAGACTCGTCAGGCCAAAAGTTGTGATCAGTTTTACAGTTTTGTCTTTCTTGTGCATGGCAGAAAGCCATTGAAATTCATTTGTGTGTATGTGTGTAAAACACACACACACACACATACACACACGCACACACACGCATGCACATATACACACACACGTATAAAAGTATTGAACCTTTATAATAAGACTTCTTGTAACATGAATAATAAAAACCCAGAGACAGATACTGGTGTTCAAACTGAAAATCAGAGACGCAAAGCAGCCAGCCACTAGCTCTTACCTCTACCTCAGACCAAAGTGGGTGAGCCTGTCTCCACGAATCCCTAGAATGTGCTCCACCAAGCCTCCGGCTGCAGTCCTCACGCAGTATATTCCTCTCTCTACACCCAGACACATCACTCCTGTCTCCACCTCCCTAGTGCTGGGACTAAAGGTGTGTGATCCCAAGTGCTGAGATCACCTTTGCGTGAGCTGTTTCTTTTTTAGACTGGATCAATTTTGTGTAGCTCAGGCCTTGAGCTAACAGAGATCTGTCGGCCCCTGTCTCCTGAGTCCTGGCATTAAAGGTGTGTGCCACCACCACCTGGCCTCTATGGCTATCTAGTGTGGCTGCTGGAATTAAAGGTGTGTGTCATCACTGCTTGGTTCTATGGCTGTGGCTGGCTTTGTGTTTTGATCCCCAGTGGCTTTATTAGATCATAAGTAATATATCACCGCAATGCCCCTGTAAGGGGGCAGTGAGTGCTTCCTTTCCTTATTCTTAGCACGGTTTTAATTTGTCAAGTTTCATTAAGACCTCCACAGGCATTCTAACAGATGCGTACTGTTTGGACCGGAGACACAGCTCAGTGTTAGACCACGTGCCTGTCATACTCAATGCTTTGGATTTTTGGATTTGATCCAAAGCACTGTTTAAATAAATGAATAAAAGCCCCTTGTGCAACCCTTACCTGCGTATCTCTCCCTCTAGCCTCATGACCACTGCACCTCCTCCCTGTGTTCAAGTCTCTCCAGGGTTTTGCCTTTCCCGGTGGTTAGAATCACACAGTTATATGGCTATGTTTGACTGGCTTCCTCTGCCTAACATCGTGCATTTCAGATTCTTCCAGGTCTTTTGTGGTCCCTGGTTTATTTCTTGTTTCGTTTTTTTGTTTTGTTTTGTTTTTGTTTTTTAGTTCTGAACAATGCCCTGTTGCCTGATTAGCACAGTTTGTCCATTTGCCAACTAGAAAGTATCCCAGTTACTTTCAAGGTTTAGAAATTGTAAATGATGTTGGTTGGACATCTCTTCAGGCTTCGTGGGTTTAAGAACACTAAAATGTGTGTTTGCTGGGTCCTGTATCAAATCATGTCTAATGCCACATGGTCTTCCAAGTGCCTTGCCTATCTTCAGCTAGCTTGATGCCGGTTTAGATGCAGATCCCTCTAACGCTGCCTGTCATCTCTAACGTTTGTTTGCTTTTCCTCCTCTTTTGCTGCCTTTTGCAATTTCTCTAATGCCTGCCGATGGCCATCATCTTTCCTTGAGCTTCTCCCCCTCTAAGTAACTTCCTCAATGTGATGCCTAGTCAACTCCTTTGCCTGTTTCCTAGTTGGCTTGCTCCTTTCCTCACTGTTGAACAGTTCTTTGTCTGATTTAGTAAGAGTCACAATCAAGTGTGTCCATTGCAAATATTTTCTCCCAGACTGTGGTAGCTTGATTTTCCAATTGAGCAGTGGTGCTTTGTGTTTTAATGGAATCCACCTTGCCAATCATTTCTCTCGTGGGTCATCCTTCAGTGCCGTATATAAAGATGACTGTCACGCCAGAGCCATTTAGGTTTTTTCCGTAATCCAGCCGGCAGTTCTATAATTTCGTATTTTCTCTTTAGGGTTTTGGTCCATTTTGAGTTATTTTATGTAATGGGAATAAACAAGGTCTAGATTCACTTTTCAGGTGACTATCCCATTGTCTTAGCACTGTTTGTTAAGAAGACAATCATTGCTTCGTTAACTTTTGCTTCTTTGTCCGAGATTCTTGCCCACATTTGTGTGGGTCTGTTTCGGGTTCCATTCTGCCCCATCCTGTCCTGGTTACTATAGCTCTATAGTGAACCTTGAGATCAGAAAGTATTAGCCCTCCAACTTCGTTCTTTTCCTTTAGTAGTGTGCTGTCTCTTCTTTGTCCATGGACTCTCCATGTGAAATCTAAAATCAGTTGATCACCTTTCGTGTTGTATATCTCCTCTGGTTGACATTTTTTTTCTTATATGAGAACTCTGTGTCTCCCCCAAGTGTTGAACTGAATTCCAAATGTCTTTAAAGAAAGAAAGAAAAAGCAACCCCGCCATCAATGATGACTGTTTTGTCTCTACAGTTCCAATCATGTACTTCTCTATGCCATTAGTCATGGCTCAGTAATACGGAAGTGAATAATATCCACGAGACTTGAGCAGGCCTCTCCTATTTTGTCCCTGACTTTAATTAAATATGATGCTTTCTGATTAGAAAGCCAATATGAATGAAGAAGATTGTTTTGGAGAAAAAAAAGAATGACGATGATGATAATTCTGTTGGAGTCCCCCAACCACAACAAATTTGGGAAGCGATCTGAGATTAAAAGCAATGTTGTTACAGTCGAGAATCCTGTTGTCTGACTCGACACTGAGAGTGGATGAGAAACAGCAATGATAAAGCACAGAGAGCCGAAATCTCAGTTGTATTCATTCATTCTACACCTGCTTTCAACCAGGCATCCTGCTGTATGCAGACACACAGTGAAGGCATGAGGAGAGTGGCCAAGAGCAAGGGCACATCATCCCTTCCTGTGCAGCCATTGCCTGCATTGTAAATACATTCACAAATCCATGCCCTGTAGATGGATTTCCCGCCGGTTCCACAACCGCCTTTGAGCCCCAAATAAGCACACAAAGACTGTTACGGCAGGTTTCCCCCCCACCCCCACCCCCGCCGGCCTCCCGGTCCTGCCACCATGGTCCCGCCGCCACGTGTGCCCCAAATAACACTCTGAGACTCTGTATTTGATACAATCCTGTTGGCCAGTTACCATTATTGTTTATGGGCTAGCGCTGTCTTAATTATTAACCCATTTCTACTTATCTAAGTATTTCCACGTGGTCATCTTAGCCAGGAGCCTCGGCTGGCGTCTTGACTCCATGCTCACATCTTGACTCCTCCCCACTACTTCCTCTTTCCTCCTTGTCTCCTAGTCCAGCCTATCTTGCTATCTCATTGGCCACAGAGCTTTATTAACCAGTATGAGAAACATATATACAGAATAACATCTCCCATCATCTCCTCTTTTCTGTCTAAAGTAAAAGGAGTTTAACCTTAATATAGCAAAATATATCATATAACAGTTATCAAATAAGAATCACAGTTAACAATATTTAGTTCATTAACATTTTGTAAGACTTAAAAATAGTATCATCTATCCTATCTTTGTGAGTCTGAAGTCCTATGTGTAACTTATCTTTAATCCTCAATAAGGAAAACTATAACCAAAACTATCTGTCTTCAACTCCTTCAAAGACCACAGAAGAATAATATATAAACTCTAGAAATGACAGAAACAACTCATTGTCTGGTCAGTCACCCAAAGTTCTTCTGTAATGTTCCATCTTCAGCCCATAGGCCATAGTGTGTCCAGACACCTCAACAAGGCAGGAATCTTTTCTCTGTGTCCTGTAGACTGTCTGGCTGTCTGGCAGCCTCTTCCTTGAAGCAGGAATCCTGTAGCAATGTCCATCTTGAATCAGCAGTCATCTTTTTGTGGGTCCTGCCTGTCCAGTTTCTACAACATAAAGTCAAATAGTCTAGACAAGAGAAGTACCTTGCTCAAATGCCTAGTCTTGCCATTAGAAGCAAACTCCATAATATTTTTCTTCGATGTCCATCTTCCTTTCTGATGCAGGTGGTGTTACCAGAAGCAGTTGTGCCTCACTGTCAAGAAAAACCCTAAACCATTTTAAATGCCATATTCTGTAGGTCTTTGAAAGGTTTGAAGAATGCCTATCCATCTCAAATACATCTCAGCATATCTAGAAATCCTAACTAACTTAACATCAAGTTTTAATTATCATAGGTAACTCTCTATAATCTGTATTAAATTATACATTACATTTTTCCAATGAGCTATATAAACACAATACCTAAACAAGAGGAGAAATATACATATCACAAAATTGACCTTAAATTGTATCAATAAAAGAAAATCCATTCCAAAGCAAAGCATTCATATCTATAGCATAATTCCCTTTTTACCTTTAAAAAGATTGTTTGTGTCATTAACCAGTTATAACCAAGCCCATTTAAATGAAAACAAACATTTATAAGCAATATTTGGGAATTTGGGCGTCGTTCTTTCCAAACTGCTTCCTGCTGGTAGAGGGCGCTGTCATGGGGGATCCTAAGAAGACACAGAAATCTTGGCTGTAGTCTGCAAGGCTTTGTCTCAACTGCTTTGAATGTTGGATCATCTGAGGCACTGTTTCAGGGGGTCTGGCTTGATCAAACCACATAAGTCTGGAAAGAATCCATAGCTTTTCATTTTCTGTGGAAACAAAAATAGAAATCCTTTTCCCCAGTAACTTGTCCTTAGGCTTAAATTTTGGAGTCAAAGCATTTTTAAAGTATATAAATTGAATTAATCCAGTAGCATTTCTTTTATCAGTAGTTATTTTCTCAACAATCAAATAATTTAAAGACAACAGAAATGCATATAGTATCCAAAATTTCTCTGTGTTTTCCATCTTTACATGGCTTTTTTATTATTCTATTTATTCTATTTCTATTTTTACATATTTTGAGACAGGGTTTTTCTGTGTAACTTTTATTCTGTCCTGGAATTCACTGCATACCAGGTTTACTTTGAAATCACAGAGATCTGCTTGCCTCTGTCTGCCAAGTGCTGGGATTAATGGCTTGTGCCACCATACCCATCCACTCTACTTCCTTTTTTCTTTTTTAAACCATTGTATCCCGTTTCTTTTTCTCTCCCAAGCCAGCGTATTTTTTAAAACACAGTGTAAACCTTCAATGCAGCTCTCGTATACACCAATGAATTGTTAGCAGAGCTCTTTAAAAGCAAGGCGTTTTTTTTGCTGCTTATGCTAATTTTGGAAACCTCCCTTAAAGGAGCCGCGCAACTCTCTGTCTACAGCAAAACAAATCCAACCGAGAAAATGCTGCTACCAAGAAATCTTGCTAGTCTCTGTTCCCTTGTTTCTAAAAACTATTTTATAAGCTTTTGTTAAGTTTTAAGTGAAAGTTCTCAATCCCAGTTCTGACACCATTATGTTATGGCAGGTTCTTCCCGCCAGTTGCAGCGGGTCCTGCTGCCATGGTCCCGCCACCATGTGAGCCCCAAATAACACTCAGAGACTCTGTATTTGATACAATCCTGTTGGGCAATGACTATCATTGTTTATGGGCTAGCTCTGCCTTAATTATGAACCCATTTCTACTTATCTAAGTATTTCCACGTGGTTATCTTATCCGGGAGCTGCAGCCGGCATCTTCTTTCTTTCAGGTCTCCATCTCCACTCCTCCCTACTACTTCCTCTTTCCTCCTCCTGGTCTCCTAGCCCCGCCTATCTTGTTTCCTATTGGCCACAGAGCTTTATTAACCAGTATGAGAAACATATATACAGAATAACATCTCCCATCAAAAGACTTATATTGTGAAACTGTTGGCCTGTGGCTAGGGCTTTCTATTGGCTAGCTCAGTCTTGTTATTAATCCATTTCTATTAATCTATGTATTTCCACGTGGTCTTGGCTTACTGGAGAAGGGCCAGGAAGTACTACTTCTTTGCTGGCTACGCGGTGACTCCTCTCTGACTACACTTCCCAGAATTCTCCTCCCCTGGTAGCCCCGCCTATCCTTCCTGCCTGGCCAATCAGTGTTTTGTCCATCAACTAATAAGAGAAACATATACGGAAGTCATTCCCCCATCAGTGCCCATTTGATGAAGGGAAGTTATTATTGTTGAGTTCAGGGGTGATTAAAGTTCCTGCTGCAGATCAGTGCTTTCTATGTGAGCTTTTTCTTCTTCTTTTGTTGTTATTGTTTGTCTTTTGATTTACGTTGAACTTTTAATGTTGAAGGGAAAAGAAGAAGCTGGCATTTATCTAATGTGAAAAATAGTATGAAAATGAAAGCTGGGTAGCAAAAACTGACTACCGCAGTAGCTCATGTCTTGCAGTAAAACTAGCAAGTAGGACTTAGGTGGCCATGCTGGATTTATGTTCAACTGCAAAAGGGTTTTGTTTTTTGTTTGTTTGTTTTTACAATAAGCCTTAGTAGCAAAAAAAGGCTTTATTTTCATCTCATTATACAAAGAGAAATAATACTAACTGCCAGTCAATATAGGGTTCCATAAATAATGCAAGACTGAAGTTAGTTTAAAAAAAAAAATCTATTTTGCTGCAAGTTTCTGCCTTTAAGTGGGTTTCTCCTCCAGCAGCTTACTGTGGTGGGTGTGAAAATGCGCAAGCTTCCTAAGATTTACAGAATTAACAGGTTTTCATGCACTTCTTTCTCCCACTTGGATCTCTTGTTCTGGTGCTGACATTAATTGGTCAGTGTCCTGAGAAGACAGATTTTTCCTTTGTCTAGGGATTCCATGGCCAGGGCCAGCTTGTTCTCATCCCTCGAAGTCTGTGTTTGCCTGGCTTTTATTCATGAAGAACCAGAAACGCTAGTTAGTTTAGC